>JAAOAO010000015.1:0-132315 GCA_013396005.1 Fusarium napiforme
GCTAGAAGTATTATTTATAGTTAAAATTTATAGCTATAAGCTTATTCTAGCAGAGAGAACCTAGTAACAAGGCAGACTTTCCCCTATCTCTTACTTTGCTTTGCAGCAGTAACGTAAGCATTCCCCGCTTGCCCATTCTGTGTGACACAAAAGCACCGAGTGGTGATGGCTTCGAGCATTGAAGACAATCCAGCTTGCGTTTGGCGCCAACCTTCGGAGACTTTGCGTACGGTTTACAAAAACCAGGCGGTGCTGTTAAGCAGAGTTGCCAGCAACGGAGCAACTTTAAGTAAGGCGCGCGATGCAAGCATCAGCAATCAGGGCTATCAACTCAAAAAACACTCTCATCAACACACTTTAGGCAGCATACCAATTGCCCAGAAACGAAGCAACTGCAAACAATGTCATCAAACTCATCCATGTGAATGAAAAGAATTTGTGGGGGATGATGAATAAGCAGGCCGTGATTTCGACTACAGATTGCCCGTCTTATTCCTCCAAATCTCTCTTTACCTTTTCTGCATTACGGCCTCTGACCTGAGGATCAACACCTCCGGTCTGGCTCCTTCATCGCTGAGCGCAATGATGAATCCAGAGGAGACCGCAATGTGTTCTGCCTCATATTGAACACTGCTCCGACTGATTACATCATTCGCAAGCCATGACGGCCGACGCACCACTTCCTGGTCTGTCGGAAGCTCTGTGAGAGACTCACGCAACCCTCTGCCGACATACAATCCAAGAGTGAGTTATCCTCCTAGCAGTACTGTCTCCCAACTAATCAGACTCAGGATCTCCCTCTTTCGGACTTTCTTCTCTTACCAACAGTATATATATGTGTGCACTGGTAAGAACCTGCGCGCACCTTATATAGATAGAGGTAAAGAGATCCTGTTACTGACGAAAGCTCAACATATGGTACAGTTGCAATTTATAATACTGACAGTCTGAAAATAACATGGATAGGCTCTCTAGCAAACCTTCAACACCAAGCACAACATGGTAAATAGTGAAGCTTGGCCAGTCTGCCCTCAGTTCTCTAAACGGTAAGTTCACTTTGACCCCGGCAAGCCATCAGCGTCTGATATCACCGACAAAGACTGGTTAGCTTCTACGATCTGAAGTGCTGACGATGGATGTAGAGGCTGTGATCACCCATGACGAGTCACTCAGGGTCTTCATTTCTACCTGAGAGATGTAGACGCTGCATAATGCTCAACTTACATGAGGCCCTCGAAGAACTGGGTGGTGAGGCCGAAAGCCTTGTCCGGATAGCCCTAGCGCCTGGGTTGACTACCCATCAGACGCGAAAAGTCTCAAGGGCACCTCGCTATTGAGTCGATCGCGCGTCTTTGCTACCAGTTCTTGATCTGGGTTTAGAATTACCACCTCATCCCCTTTCCCGCTTTGGGACACGAAGAGGCATCGGTGCTCCTGGTCAGAGTTTTCTTCAATCCGGCTAGGTGGACAAGATGAACACATCAGCGCAGCATAAGGAGCGGATTGTCTCAAGTTCTACTTAAGTCTCGAGGAACTAGAACAGGGGCCGAAAAAAGTTCGCCTGGACATCTCCTTCGTTCGAAAATGCCTTTCTCAATTTGCATTCAAGGGGATTTCAGTCCGCTCCGTGACATCGGCCAGCATTTAGGGCGCGCCCTCTAGGACAACAATGGCATAATCAAGATTCTCGGCTGTTGTTCTGGATGTAACGCCTCCATCTGCTGGGCTTCAACACAAGCAACCGGACTCGCGGCTAGAAATGCACACCTGGATATCACCGGCTAAAGACTCTGGACTTAGGCACACGGCGCCGAAGTTGCCATCTCTATTCTGGTCATTGTTGGTTCCCTTTGTGTCATTTGGAAGTTCTTCCATAACACACCCAAGACGGTTAAGACTAACGACCCTGCTTGTGTTGTAAGTCCCCCTAAGCTTAATAAAATATTACCCTCTTATCTATCTATAGGACCGATACACCGACTATCTCCCGCCTCTTGATCGCAGAGCGTTTAAGGCGTCGGAGCTCGTTCCCCGTCGAGAACAAGAACTTTTAAAGCAACATATCAACATGATTGAGCGAAACAGACTGGATAATTAATCCGATGCCAACTGCAATGGACTTTGACAATACTCCGTTTACCAAGGCCGTTGGTCCGCGGCGTCCCGCGACTTCGATGCCGTTACACAGGGAGTCCAACATCCTAGCATAATTCACATGGCAAGACTCGCTACATCCTGCTACGGGTGTCTGGCGCACACGGAGATCAATATGTTGTGTTTGGAGCCGGCCTTGCAGCTCTAAGGGTTTCAATAATCACAGTGGCTTGCCTTAAATGGGTGCCCAGAGTTGGTCAAGTCGAGCAGCTACTCCTGTGGCCAACTCACTATCCGCTACGTTAATACCATGACCGAAGGCCAAAACGACAATAACCACATACTTATCTACAACACGAGACTGGAACACCGTGATCAGTCATGTTACTGTTCCCACTTGGTCATTCGAAAGAAAACATGCCAGTCTAGCCTCCTAAGCATATCAATCCCTGTCACCATCTCAATGCTTGGATGGTGAAACCTTCAGCAACATCTCCGCAGCGTTTGCAACCCTGTTGATCGGCTTTCATTAGTATCCTCGGTTTGGCAAGCCACTCAGCTATGTTATGGCCGATGTGGCAAGGCTATGGCGACCAAGAGCTCGAGGAGAACACATACATTTCCTGCCGGCTTGAAGACTGTCGCTATTTCTGTAAAGTCTCAAGTGCGAGGCGGTGATAGAATCTCAATGAATACCTACGCTTGACCCTTGGCTTCTCATTCTCTCCACGGCCCCTTAAAATCCTATCGGCCTTTACTCGAGTTTATTGGCCTCATTTGCAAGCGACGGTTACCTTCTGTCACAATCTTATCAACCCAAGTCATTGCTCAGCCAGGCTTTCAATTCTACGACATGAACAGGAGCGTTTCAAAAAAAATCAATATATGATCAGATAATAACGCCACCACCTCGAATACATTACATAAGGCCGAGAATCACAAGTCCACTGGCCACAGCAAGTGGCACCAGGGTGAACGCAACACAAAGGCTGAAAAGGAGAACAAAGTGGCCAAGGTATCAGACAGGGGCAAGTCGTCAACGGGTGAAGCCAAGGAGAGCGATGAGGATCCTGACTTCGTTACCCCTGAAGTCTATGTCCATTATCTCAAGAATTCCTCGCTCTTTCGAGGCGACCTAGAAGCGGATGCAAATGAAAAAACTCGAAGCGCACCTGATGAAAGGAAAGAAGCAAGCAAATGACACGGCTTCAAAATACTATGTGGCGTGCAAGTCTAGCATGAAGGAATTTGGGAAACTTGCTACCTGTTCTGCGTTCTGACTTTTAGCGAGACTCCTACAAAGCTCACCACGGTAGTGACAGTGTCGATATCGATATCGACACTGACATCGACGCGTAATTCTCGTAGTAGATCGCTGAACTATTTATCAACTGGTTCCACAAATTATCCGACCCAAGAACAGACTCTGAGGCGTCTAAAGACTCGATCACTTTTCAGCTTTCGGATGTCAATGTCAGCAGCGAACGGATTGCGTTGACGTTCAGGGAGGGCGAAGAAGGCGATGAGGGCGACAAGGGCGGCAACGATAACAGCGCCCACCTAGGAAGATGTCGCCAATTCCCTCGGCCTTGAGCTTTATCTCGGAGGCATCACAGTCCCTGCTACTCCTATGGCACATTAGTTGGCCATTGCTGCTCCTTCGACACTCGTAGTTTGGGAGCAACTTACGATTCCTCTTCGCAATACTGGGGGCTGATTGGCCTTAGTTTGTATATCAAGGCGACGTTATCAGGACTGTGGATGTCATTGCGGATGCAAAGACTCTATATATAAGGTTCGACGCTTGCAACTCGACTCGCAGCAAGAAACTTACATGTGGGCATAGCCGACCACGGCTAGTATCACCCCTACGGCCAACTTGGGTCAGAGTCACATGGGGCTCTGAGGGGTGTGTTGGAGCATATAGGCCCGCCCTTTAGTATACACGCAGACCGGTTCAAGCCCAGCGACTGCTGTATGGCTACAAACCTGCTTGTCTCTACATGGGAGCGATGACAATAAAATTACCAAGTGAGGACATCACCCACACGGTCAAATCTACAGAGTTCGACCATCGTGTTGAGGCTTGGTCCTGTGCTGAGGTCTTATCTTCTTCTGCTCAATATCTCGCCCTCTCGGGCGGGCCAGAATCCTAACAATCCTACTATGCCCTGCGACAATCCTCTGTGTACCAAGACCGTTGGTCCGCAGCCTCGCGTGACTTTGAGCGGGATATTATTCCCATGTGCTAAAGGGCGGTCCAACGGCCCCCATTAGGGGAAGAACTCTTTAGCTGCAGCCTTTCACATTCAGCGAAGGCATTTTGGGAGTGTAAAGACCTTCCGGAGGTCTCGCTAGATGACGTTGAGCCAAAAGATGGACCCATCAGACCCTGGTGGTAAGGGAAGGATTGTGTAGTCGCACCCAGTCTCTGCATTACATACATTTAAGGCATGAGACCTTGCCTAGTCAGACTGAAATCCTCAGCCTCGGCCTCAGGCACTGTAGTAACTTCTTAGTATGCTACTCTTGCCCTCGAATCTGGACAGACCATAATCCTTTACTAGTCTAGCCTAAACTTGTCATAAGCTTTTAGAAGTTTATTCTTCAAATAAGGAAACCAATTCTTTCTATATGGCTAAAACAACCGGTGATATAATCCCAGGGGAAGTGAAGGCTCGTCATGGTTATGGGTGTGTTGATTCATGGTGGTGTTGGTATCTGGTGATATTAATATTAAAGTGATATTAAGACAGGATTTTAATTAGCATTTTGGACACAGTTTACGTCTACAAAAGTTTATAAAAATTATTACCCTAAACATCCAAGGTCGGAAACTCCACAAGTCAAGGCCGTTCGAGTCCAAGGTTATCCAAGAACTCCATGATAAAAGGCACCATGCCTCGTAGTCTAGTTCACAGGCATTTACATCATCACAACAAGCTGCTTTAAGAGTATTATCCAGGCCGTGGCATGCTTGCTGCTATTGCGACAAACGCTGCTGTTATCTCCGGTTTCACAGTCTCGAGGATTGTATCCCTTACGAGCTCTCCACGCCAAAAGCGACGTGTTAGTATATGTGATGTTTGTATCTGGTAGTCTAATAGCAGCCTAGTGTTAAAGTGGTATCAAGATAGCAGGGTTTAATTAGCACTTTAGAAGGAGTTTATGTTTACAGAAGCACACAAGATTATTACTCTCAACAGCTAAGGTCTCGCTCAAGAGTCCATTTCTTATCTATTGGATAGCTTCGCAACAGGAGCAGCGGTTTGTTGACTTCGCAACTCCCTATAAACAATGAGCAGCATGTCTAGTGTCTGACCTGTGCCTTGTCAGAAGGTGTCAAAATAAACTTATCCTAAATTTACCTAAGCCTCTTCATCGATTGAATTTAGTGACCAAACGAATGAGATAAACTTAGAACTGGGATCCCCAATTTTCATGTCTCCCGTCGCTCCGCCACGCCTCGTTGTCAACGTCGCACCATGCCCGGGGGCTAAAAGTGTCAAGCGGGATAACTTCGAGCCGGACTGATCCTTTAAAGGATTATGCTTAAAATATAGGAATTCGCTTACAGATGACGACGATCCCATATGGAGTGGAAATAAATGTATCTTGGCTAATACTACGCTTATGAAACCGTAAATTGTTGATCGTCGGTTGGGGAACGTTGTTTTCGGGACCGAGACCAATGAGGATTGTTTGATGTACGAGTAATGGGAGTCGGGGATTGTGGATAGCATCCACTGATAAATGCACATGACTACGGTAGATGCGCTGATAGACAAAGCACTGCCGTCTTACGCACCATTAAACGTGCTCACCGTTGAAGTGTGCATTGGAGCTTTTGTTGGTGGTAGTCGTGTCGTATACATAAGTATCACCAACTTCACCACAAAGAGGGTACTTACCATAAGGTTCTCAAACTGCTGCTGATTCATCCGATCCCAAAAACCGTTATCGGGCCTAAAACGCCTTCGCACTCGCATTCCTTCAGACACAAAACACAATATCAAGCCGTCATTAAACTGACGTGACGTACCAACCATCCCCACCTCGAAAGGCCTTCCCAAAAACAACTTAGACACTTCGAAAGCGTTCCCCCAAGAGGTTTAGCGCTACAGGGGGTTATCCTAGCTTCCGAGACTCAATTTACTGGATCTGATATCGCTCGGGGGTTCTGATTGGCTCAGTGCTCGGATTCGCTTGTCGCAGGGCTGAAGCGCTTGGCGTGGGTGATGGATTTGGATAGTCATTCGAGGGTGGTAACTAGGAATGACACACGGTGTTGAGACAGTTTGAGTTGGTTTTGACTGTTGACGTGCAGGGTTCAATGGATGAGGGAGGGAGGGGGATGTATAAAGCAAAACAATCCTCCGACGCCAAAAGGCTATTCCACTCCTGGGCGGCTTCCATCAACCTTATCTTTCACCCCTCCCCTCCCCTCACCTCAACTTCTCAGTATCAACATCATCAAACTAAGCAGTCATCATGTCGCTGGAACTGCTAGACAACGTGATCATCTTTGGCCCCGACGCCAACTGTACTCTCGCTCTGTGTCCCATAGAATGGAGCGTCTACCAATATCGCCCTTCGCTCGCTGCGAACATCACTTTCATCGTCCTTTACGCCATCGCCATGGGGACACATCTCGTCTTGGGCATCAAGTGGAAGCAGTGGTTCTACATGAGCTTTATGATGATTGGGTGTTTGTTTGAGATTATCGGATACATTGGAAGGATTATCATGTATAATAACCCCTTCAACTTTGGAGGTTTCATGGTGCAGATCGTGTTTATCACGAGTGGTCCTGTCTTTTACACAGCTGCCATCTACGTGACACTCTCCAAGACGTAAGGCCCCTATTCCAAACAGGTAATGACTTGACTGACAACGCAGTATCAAATACTTTGCCCCCGAGGTCTCTCGCTTCAGACCAGAACTCGTCTGGTGGATCTTCATCCCAGCTGATGTCGTCTGTCTCGTCCTCCAAGCCGCAGGCGGAGCATTGTCAACAGTCAACCACGGCTCCAGCCAAACTGGTATCGACATCGCCTTGGCCGGCCTGTCCCTCCAAGTTGTCATCCTCGTTCTCTTCTGCGCTCTTCTCGGCGACTATCTCTGGCGATACTTCCGCAGTGGGAATGCCAGTGCAATGGGAAACCGTATGAGGATCTTTTTCGGATTCTTGAGCGCGGCGGTCATCCTCATTCTTGCACGATGTGCGTTCCGATGTTATGAGTTGAGCAAGGGGTATCAACACTCGGATCTCATCACGAATGAGGGATTGTTCATTGGTCTCGAGGGAGTGTAAGTTGCAAGTGTCTTTGTTGATAGTTGGTACTAACTGCTTCCAGTCTTATTGTCATTGCGGTATTCTTCTTGTGCATCAGCCATCCTGGTCCTGTGTTCAACGATGCGATGACGACCGTGCCGGGTGCCTCGCAGAGCGATGCTGATGCTGAGAAGTGAGGTCGGACGAAAAGTACTTGATCTTTGGCGATGTCTATATAAAGAGGAAATATTTGATTTCTTTGTGAAGGATTAGAATATAAATGAATATTGGATGGAAATATGCAAGAATAAACAGCTTCTTGATCCAGGCTATGTTGAACAAGTGACTTGCCGCTCCGTTGAATGGACCAGAACAAAGATCCGTGGTGAACACTGGCCACATTGGACAATACTATTTCACAAACACGTCGCGGTTCTGGGAAACATTTCTTTCTTAGCTGATGTTACAGATCTTACCTGTATTCCAGTGCTGCTTTTCGGAGGCTACGTATTAGCTATGAGGCTCAGCGCCAGAGCTCCCTTTTCAAGACTGGGTCACTTATATTGTCACAGATACAGCCACAAGTCATATCTTACAGTTCACTATTAAGTTTTAGACGAAAGGAGTTCACATTTTCTCTAGCTAGCAGGCCTAAGCCGCCACTGATCAAAGTCCAGCTCAACAGAGCGACTTGGTATCAAAACAAAACATCATTCTCGAGCCCACAGACAGGGTAACATCGACTCAACAACCATTCCTTCCTTTCGTCTCTGTTCATCTCCAATATGATCCGTTCATCGTCCCGATTCAGATTCAACACCAGTGATCTTGTCACGATTACTTGGAATCGCAGTTGCACCAGCAGTTCTTCTCACAGTCAGGGTTCCATCCACGACGACGGAAGAGACCGTTGTCGTCACAAGTGTAGCCCCAAGGGCGGTAGTAGCACTTCTGGTACCAGAAGGCGCACTGGATGTTGCAGGAGTCCATCTTTTCACCCTTGGCGATGAAGGCGGAGGGGGTAGCGACGGGCGTGGTAGGCTGGACGGGGAGGGTAGGCTCAGCGTTGATGGCAGCATCCTCAACGGGAGCGGTAGCCTCGGTGGTGAGGGTGGCAGCCTCAGCGGGAGTGCGGACAACTCCAGCGTTGACGAGACCGAGGAGGAAAAGGACTGGGATGGTTAGAGAGGTCATGATACTGGGGGGAGTGGTGGACTTACGGAAAGCGATGAGCTTCATGGTGTTAGATGTCTCTGGAAGAAGAGATGATTGAGTTGGTAGGGTGGTGTTTGTTGTTGAGGGTTGTTGTTGTTGAAGGAGTTGTTGTGATGCGATGTCAACTGTGAAAAGGTTGAAGGGTGAGGATGAAAGGTTCAGGATTGAGGGAGAAGATCATAGCTTTATAGCTGTGGAAAACGGCCAATGCTACTGAGATTGGTCCTAACAATGGCAACTGTTCAACAATGATTCACAGTGAATAGCCTCCATTCTGACCTTGCTTCACTAGACGGATCTATTGATTGGCTATGCATGGGCCGTTTCGGCTGCCACTGTGCCGGGAAGTGTGGTTCATAGCTTACGGCTGCCAGTGGCAGAAGAATTGGATTGTGCACCACCAGTGGTCTCTTGATACCGAGTGTGCAGGTGTATGATCAGTGTCAAGGACGAAAAGAGGGACTGTTCGTGGTCCAGACATAGGGAAGGGATGAAATAGGATGAAACAGAACAACAGCCACAATGCGAGCTTTAGTAACAGTGTATGAACTCAATAATGTTCATCTCAGAGTACTTCCATTGGGGCCACATCTGCCATCCAAACCACCGATATACAGGTTGATCATATTTGCAACTTGACGTCCTAAACGCCGGTGGTTGGCTCCCATAGTACTTCATGAGGCCAGGGCTATCCCTAGGATGCCTAGCCTCGGTAGAGTCCCCTTTCGTGGTGAGAATAACAGTACCAGTAGATTTGCTGTGCTGCTCGTGGACCCTTCGCTTTGTTCCATGGAAGCCAGCTCATTCCATGGCTTCCAGTGTTCTATCGCTCCGGGCACTGGAGGGGCACCATCTTGGCGGAAAGCCTTTTCTCTTCCATGACAGTGAAGTTAAGGAGGTCACAGTTAAATATTGAGCCTGGTATCATTGGCTTCATATTCAGTTTCCTTGTTCCCTGTGTTCTATTGACTCCCCTCACTGAGAGTCAGTTCTACCTCTCAGCCTCTTTACATCCACCCGCAGATTAAGTACAGAGAACCTGGGGCTCTCATCTAAATGTCAAACCTACTGAGGTGACTTGAGGGTACTTTCGTATAAGCTTGATATGCTTTTTGGCAAGTTTATTCTCACCCCTGATACTCGATCCTCAGGATGAGATGCCAGCCTCGCGCTCAATCTCCTCCTTATTGGGGCACCACTTATCCTGCAACTGCTTATCCGTCGACTTCTCGATGACGCTCTTCTCCCACCACTCACCCCAACTCGTCAAGAAAATCCGATCACGATCCTCTGGAAAGTCACTTCGCGTCATAGCCGCAAGAACGCTTTGTGCGCCTGTCACACAATCAGTTACACGTTCTAACATAGCGGTACACGACTTACCCTCGGGGATCGACTTTGCGTCAGCCATATCAGCTTTGATACCCATACGGTTCGCGAGACCTGTACCAGGGATGAGACCTGGTGAAACAGCGACCACGTCGTTGGTATCGGAGAGTTGGCGGCGCCACCACTGTGCGCCGAGGAGGCCGGTGAACTTGGTGTTGCAGTATGTCGTGCTGGCGGAAGCACCAGATCCGGCTTTGAGTTCAGTGTCGAGTACGCCTGTGGGAGGTCAGAACATGAGACTTGAGCTTGGTTGGTTTGACTTACTGGGATCAGAGACTCGCCGGATAGCGCCGGACGAAACAAACACGATCCTCGACTTGGACTCGACCAACTTCTCCCTCAAAAGATGTACGAGATAATGCTGCGCTACACAACCAATCAGTACTTCACATCTCAATCAACTCATCGAACAAACTCACAGAGATGATTCACAACATGGGATTCACACCACTTCGACCCATGTGGTCCCGGTCCCTCAGCAGCGACACCTCCCAACCCAGCATTAAGCAACAAGTAATCAATCTTCTCTCTGCCAATCTTATCAAGCGTCTGCTCCGCAAAAGACTTGACACCCTTCAAATCATTCAACTCCAGCGGAATAACAGTGACTCCATGAGATTCACGGTCAAACTTCAGCTCATCGTAAGCCTTTTGCGCATTTTTGGTGTTGCGTGCGCCGAGGATGACTCTGTATGGTTGACTCTGGCTGAGGAGCTGTTTGATTGCTTCGAAGCCCTGAATATGTTAGTGTTTGTCTGACAAAGCGCTGGGGTTTGAGGGCTTACGATGCCGGATGAAACACCGGTTGCTACGATTGTTTTTGCGAGGGAGGACATTTTGGCGTGTGAATTGAGAATGGGTTGGTTGAATTGGTTGTGGTGAGTATTGGGTGCTTACGGATTGTTCTTAAGGGGGGTTTTGGCGGGGTTATCGGATTTATAGGTGACGTAAACACTGTTGACTTCACTTCAACCTTGGCTGGGGGAGGAAATAAAACTCGGGACTTTAAGCCTGATAAAAATATTTAGGTAACTTAGGATAAGTTTAGGATAAATTTAGGATAAGTTTAGGATAAGTTTAGGACACCTTTTTAGGGAGTTTATTTCATCACCCTAAACTTGGTTCTTGTATTTTCTTGCTCCTAAAAGCTCGGGCAGATTGTGTAAGCGGGCAAGACAATGAACAGGGTTTCAAGCAAAAAGTGGTCTTAAATCTGAGGTAATCAAGGTATAATTATTAATTGTCTATTCAACTTTTCAACTTTTCATCTCTAGGGCGCGTCCGTTGTGTGTTCATGCGGTAATACTTTTGGAATTGGCCCAAGGCCTAAACTGTAAAACTATCAGCTTCATCTCATCTCATCACATCACATCGTAATCACAATGTCACTTACATCGCTTTCTTCCACCCAGCAATAGTACTCCTCGGAATCTGAAAGTGATTCTCCGCATCCGTCGTAGAAGGCGGCACCATTTCTCCCCTCCGATCAACACGAGTATGAAGCATCCACATAATAACCTCATCCTTCTTTCTCTTCGAATAACTAGCCTCCTTTCGTACAATCGGTGTAGTCCGTAGCAGTTTACGTTCTGACAACGGCTTTGGCTTCGGTCCTCTCTTCTTCTTGGGCGGAGGTCCCATATCATATGTTACTTGACCTCTGGAGGAAGATTCGGGTGCGGGGGTAGATGCTATGGAGGATGGTGCGGGTGTTGAGGCGACGGAGTGAGGTGCTGGGGTCGAAGCAACTGACGAGGGAGCTGGAGTAGCTGATGGTGCTGGCGTAGGAGCAGCGGATTGAGGTCCAGGGGTTGGAGTGGGTGTGAATCGAGGTGTGGCTAGTGGTGTAAAGAGAGGAGATTGCTGGGGTGTCATGATAGGAGTTCCTTGGGGTGTGAAAAGGGGGCTTTGAGGGGGTGCATGCCCCGGTTGAGGAGCATAGTGAGGGTGTACCATGTATGGAGATGGCGGTATCTGAGGATGAGGGCTCTGTGCCATTTGCGGGTGCGGATTTTGTGGCATATGGGGATGCGGAGACTGTGCCATTTGCGGATGAGGCGATTGTGGCATGTGAGGGTGAGGACTATGTGGCATTTGATACGGAGACTGAGGCATCTGATGAGGCGACTGAGCCATATAAGGTGAATGTGGAACCTGATGAGGATGAGGATATCCCACATGAGGATGCTGAGCCATGTACGGAGATGGCGGCATGTGGTGAGGAGACTGTGGCATCTGGTGGTAAGGAGATTGCGGCATCTGAGGATACGGAGACTGAGCAACCCGAGCAGACTGCTGCTGCACCATCTGAGCATGTTGAACCTGAGCCGGAGCTAGAGGTCGTCCAACCGATCGAGGTGACTGAGAAACTCGCGGTTGTAAAATCCGGGGCGATTGAGGAGGTCGAGCTGCTTTTGAAGCTTCTGCAGTGGCTTGCTCAATCTTGTTGGAAACTTCACACCCTCTGGGTGGTTGAGCAGCTGACTCGGCCGTTGAAGAGTCAACAGCCCCTGAATGAGTCACCTCGGAGGCCTCCTCATCCTCAATGGACTCGACGACCGTATCATTCTTGTCTGAGGAAGCCATCGTAACTTAGTGAACAGAAGTTGAAGATGACGAGCCCCACTGATCTGATGAGAAACTCAACGAACTCGGGCAAGTTAGCGTCGCGCTAAATTTAGGGATCATAAAATGGTCGACTCTGTACTTGACTGTCAGCAAAGCGATGCCCATGCTATAGGTATCTTTGCTCATACTATTTTTGATGCCGAAGGATCTACCAATCAACTTTTTGCTTGGACCTCGTTTTGAGCGGGGGTGTCCAGTTTTCTACTGTCCCGACTTTTCAGCTTCACAATTGCCTACTTGAGATAGTGCTACGCGTCTTATTGGACTACAATGATTATGGTTAGAGACGCGGCTTAAGGTGGAGAGTAACTTTTCAAGAGTCTGTATAAGATGGCTGAGTTCAAGTTTTGGCTTGTGTAATGTGTCAACTCCCATTTAATTCAATTGTTGCCTGATTGGAAGAACCTTTGAGTCTACTTACCCTGTAGATTTATACCTGTCAACATCGTCTGTTGAGCAAACAGTACCGCAACTCAACCTTCACGTCATAAGCAAGGATCCATACGTCAATCAGGTCGTTCTTACAGCCTTCTATTTTGGTCTATGTAGTCAGCTGAACTACAGCATAAATAGCACTTTTAAACACTCTTGGTTCTCAACTCCTCGGGCAACGTAGCAACCTTCTCATGGAAGAGCTTCTCAGCATCAGCCCACACCCGCGAAGTCTTGCGATCCTTGAGTGTGAGCAGAGACTCCTTGAGACCCTCACTAAAGGCCTCACTAGCCTCGCGGGGAAGCATGGAGGGAAGGTGGTCGATGCTGATGACGGAAAGGGGGAGGTTGTTCTGGTCGTCCTTGATCTCGACGGGGACGGTGGGGTCCTCGAAGGTGGTGTTGATGGAGTAGATGGGGATGGGGTTGTGAGGGTTTGTGGTATCACAAGAAACGTCGATGACTACAGCGAGGTTGCGGCCCTTCTTGGCGAGGAGTTCTTGGTTGATGAAAGGGGGGATGGGCTTGGAGAGGTAGATGGCGTTGAGGAAGACATCAGCCTTCGCAATTTCCTCGTAAGGACCTGAATAGGTTAGTTTCCACCATCAAAGGCACACACATAAGCACATATATAACTAACCATCACGGTCCTTGGTCTCGTTCAAGTCCCAACGGGTAATGTTCTCATCAGGCATGCCGGCCTTGAGGAAAAGGTCCACAGCGCCCTTGCCACACCGTCCAAGAGCACCAAGGACGAGAGCAGTGGGCTTACGTCCGAGAGCCTTCTCAGCCTTTGCGAGATCCTCGCGAATCTGGTTGACGAGCTCATCTTCGTTCAGGTAGTATCCGCGGCCATCGGTGAATGTCTCGGCAGACGGAAGCTTAGAAGACGGGTTCTGCAGCTGGTGGGAAAGCGTCTTTATTCCGAGCGCAGCGCCGACGAAGCCTGCATGAAAGCCAAATCTGAAAAGTTGTCAGCAAGTGAAATAGAGACGATCTGGCGTTTACTCCGTTGCGAAGTTCAGTTGTTGAAGCATCCGCAGAGCATGAATGCAATTTGTAGGGCCGTAGCAAACCTCGCTTGAGGTGCGGCTAGGTTCTCTCTGCCGGATAAGCTCACAGCCACAAGTCTCAACTGCAAAAAACACTTCTAGCCCACACTTGAAGTGCGGCATGGATACTGCTTAGGTTTGATAGCAGGAACCTAGAGAGAGTGAAGCCCCGTGAACCATGCGATTTGGATGAACGGTGTAAGAGCTCATTTGCAGAGCTAATACCACCTCGATCAAACACTAGCAAAGCCCTTACGAGCCCTAGGCTCAGATCGAGGTCTCCAGAAGATGCTGCTTAGCCACCTGTGCTTGAAGACCCCAGCATAAAACTCAAGCTCCAAGCTTCCCCTAGGGGGTCTTGCATGCGCGGCTCCTTTTGGGTCGTCAAAGCTAGGATCGTAAGAACAACACTCCTCGGAATGTGAACTTCTGACCTAGTCATAAGAGCCTGGCCGTTGAAGCTCGAAGCTCTTAAGTGCGTTGGAGGTTGTAGGGTGGGGGCGCGAAACCGCCTCAACTTCAAAATCTTCCAAAAGGAGGCAAAATAGCCACATTTCGAGTTTCATTCTGGGGGAAGAACTTACGCAGAAACACGTCGGCCTTCGGCGTCATGCAAAAACTCCAAGTCATACAGAGTAGACCCGCCGCGAGACCAACGACCGAGAACCTTCTCCCAGCCTCCCTGGTTCTGTGTCGATTTCGTTAGCTAAGACTTCATCCGAGTCGTCTAATAAACAAGTTATTACTTTGTAGCAGTGGGCAAATGTCTAAGTCGAGTCAGTAACAGGAGAGCCCTCGTGCAAGAGATTCGACATACGATGTGATCATTCTTCAGAGGGAAATCCTCTTCAGGAATCTCCTTCAATCCGAGTATGATAGTCCCAGGCTCAGCGTTGGGCCAGACACCCGTGTCGACAAGACGAGCGCCAGCAGCTTCATATTCAGAGTCCTCAAAAATACGCCTAAATTTGGGATCGGTGGATGATCGCTCGACGGAAATGGGGTATCCAGCATCGACGAGTGTCTTGATAACTGCGGGGGAGAAAGATCGGTGCTCGAGAGGCTTCTCCTCAGCGCGAAGAAGAATGTGAGGATATTCAGACATGATGGCGACGGTTCTTAAGCTGTCAATTCTGAAGGTTCGAAAAGTATTAGCTGTTTGCGATCGAATTGGAAAAGTTGAGTGCGAGTGGCGGAGACGGGTGCAGCGCGTGAAAAGGCTCAGTGAGGACTCAATTGATGCGCATGAAAACATGAAACAGAGGAAACGCACAGTACGATGCGATTGAGTTATAAAGGGATCTTCGAAATAGGAAGGATATCGCGTACCTTGTGTGTCGGATGTTTTTTCTTTTTATCTGAGTCACAGAAAAGAGTCAAGGTGTGAATGTTAGAATGGTCTGCTCCTGCATCGGCCTGAGATTGCGACCCCGGCGAAAAATGGCCCCGCTCCCGCAGCCGAAGAACCCCGCGGTGGGGCCTTTGATTGCTCTTTTGGGTTTAGCGAGGGGGATTTGAAGCTGTTTTGATGATTGCATCATTAATTCAGGTCCTAGCTCTGAAGCTTGAGAGCAAATGGAACTGCCGTGGGTTCGATGTGGAAGTATTTCACGAGAAGATTGCGGTAGACCCTTAGCATAAAGAGACTACGGTATGTGCAAGGTCTTTAACTCTATTGCTTGGATTGTACTTGGTTATGATGTTGGCTGGCACCGATCGGAGTTTGGTGATAATGGAGGACTGATACCTTCGCTCTCAATGCAGACAAAGCTCAGGTCAGGCCAATCCAGCGTCGACTGACATCTTCATATATTCAAGGGTAGTTGTTTGGCTTGAGCCATAATAATAGAGATTAAGTATTCATAATCTGATCATTATGCATTCGGTGACTCGGAACATTGTGAGTCATCAAGATACCTTACCATTTGATTCATCTTACGGCTCTCTGCAGGTCAACGAGAGCACCAAAAACTACCAATTGTCCAGCACGCATCCCTTCAGCTCCCTCACATCATCATTATTCCCCTTAGTCCAATTAAGCCCTACCAAGCTTGGCCAAGAACGATCCATCTCGCTCCTGTTCCTGGCCCACTTCCCAGCCAAGCAACCATCGATCGCCGGAAATGATGCGCTCATCCCACAGATCGGATCGCGTTCCTTGGACGACCGCATTAGATCGGTCCAACCGTGTTCAGCTGAGACCATGCACGCACTTAAACGTCAGAGTCAATTTACTTTAATTAGGTTCAATCGATCACCGTAAGCTACTTGCGACGCATTGCTCGTACCTTTTTTTTTCTATGACGCTACGATTAAGAGATGGCTGGAATGACGACACGGCTGAGACCAAAAGCAATAACAGTGGTTACAAAACCTGGGTGATGGTTTAGATGAATCTTTATTTTTCTCATCAATTGATTGCAATTACTCAATTCTCTCGATATTACACATATTCCAAATCAATACGTAAGCAAAACCGCAATCATGAAGGGCAACGATGAAGTTATCCAAGAGTTCAACGAGGTCGTCAACATGACGGCCTCAGAGCTCGAGAAGTGGCTCAAGTCAGATGATTCCAACAGTGCTGGCTGGCCTAAGGAGGATGAGAATGGCGAGACTGTCGGACATGACAGCGGTCGTAAAATTGTTGAGATCTTGAAGGAGAATCCTAAGAAGGAACCCGAGAAGTACACCGATGAGCAAGTCGAGCACATGCGCAAGGTTGTTTCCTATTGGTAAGTCACTCACTTTGGTTCCAACTAATATCACATGATCCGTTGGTCAATTGGGTGCTAACAATATGTAGCAAGCGACATCTTGCTCAGGAGACCAAGGCCAACAACGACAAGTCCCCCGAGGAGGTCAAGAAGACCAAGTCCTACGCGTCACTCAAAAACTGGGGTCACGATTTCCTCAAGGCCAAGGGAAAAGAGAACGGTAGTGAGAAGAAGGAAGAGAAAGACGAAGAGAAAGAGGAAAAGGAAGAAGAGAACGACGACGCTGAGGAAGCTGAGGAAGAAGAAGGTGATGACGATGATAAGCAAACCGGCGAGAAGCGACGGGCCACTCGAAGTCAAACTGGTTCCAACAAGAAGCGTGAGACCCGCAAGGGAGAGTCGGCAAAGTCCAATGATGAAGAGGAAGAGGAGGAGGAGGAGGAGGAAGATGATGAGAAGAAGCAGGGACAGAAGAAGGAGTCCAATGGCCAAGCTAATAAGTCCAATGGATCTTCGAAGAAGGATGAAGATGCTGAAGAGGAGCAAGATGATGATGAGGGTGGTGATGACTCTGGCGCAAAGAAAGGACCTAAGAAGGGTGAGACTGTGAGCTGGAACTGGGGACAGGGACAGCCCAAGGGCAAGGTCTTGGATGTCAAGGCTGAAGAGTGAGTTCATCAAATATTTGTGATACGAGTTACTAACACTGAGTGCAGTACAACTATTACAACGAAGAATGGTAATGAGGTCTCCAGGAAGGGTGATGAAGAGGATCCTGCTGTTGTACTGGACACGGGCAAGAACAAGGCTATTAAGAAGGCTCATGAGCTGAACTAGACGGTTTACCCGGTTTTCATCGAGTGGTAATAAGGAAGGGGATTATTTGTATCTTACTCTCAACATCGTAATACCATGTTTGCACATTAACATCGAGCCGCTTCTCACTCGTCTGTAATAACCGTCCATTGAACAACAGTCATCTCGAGTTACAGCGAGCATCTACGCTGCCATCAAGTAATTGACAAAAATCGCAAAAAAGAAAGCACATCTCAATCATGAATATGTAATTTATAGGAACAGCCCGATGCGGGGGTCGAACCCGCAACCTTGAGATTGTGAACTCTTAAGAGTCTCACGCTCTACCGATTGAGCTAACCGGGCGTGCTTCGCCGGGTGATCAAGCCCGTGTGTTGAGGACGGTAGCCAGAAAGTAGTATTATATTGATGATGTCAAATCGTATTGTTACTCGGTGATGAGATCTTGATGTTTTGTCGTTCAGCGCTGGCGAGGTTGTGGATGGGATAAGATTCTCTCAGTTTTGGTACGGTTCAGTGAGGTGGACGGCAGAAGCTTGTGTCTCTGAGAAACACACAGGCAATCAACTGAGACAAAGCTTGGGTATCCCTTGGACTAAAGGGGATCTGGACGATTAGATTGGGAAGGCCTTGTGCAAAGTGAAAAGAGTACAAAAATGCCTCGCTGAGTACTCCAAGGCCATATCTGTAGAACATCAGCACAGGTCTCTCTCAAACAAACTGTTTTGATGCAACGCTGTATAAACAAACAGGAGTCGCCTTCATATCGGGTAAATCTGACGTCGATGAAGCTCCATCGTCACAAGCCAAAGACATGACAGCGCTTAGAACAGTGGAGTGGGTCTCATGATACCAACAACAAACCCATGATACCTTAGCAAAAAGTGATGGAAATATTAAGGTAAATATAGCACAAGTTTAGGGGGCTCTCTTTTGAGTTTATTTTGGCACTCTATATCAAGGTCTGATATTTTCCTGCTCCCTGAGGCCAGCTGCTTGTATGCACCTCTTGTCGAGGCCTCTCTCAGGCTTGTGCAACAAACAGCGGGTAAGCTAACTGGAGTTAGTGGATGTCAGCGCAATGTGGGGTCGGCGCCGTCTGTTTCATGAGGAGCTGCTTGCTGCAAGCGGGCGCAGCATTTCCTCGAGTTAAGCTTTCTTGGAATCTTATCGTCAACACTCACTCTGTTACTTGCTTCCATTCTCTTCCCCTCTTTCATTGCATTACTTCAACTACGGCCTCATTTAGCGTTTCCTTTCTCTAACGTGTCATTAAAATATCCATCTTCAGCTTGTAACCTGCCTTTCGCTTCTTTTGTTCTATTCAATCTTCGTTTTTCGCGATTGCGCGGCATGTTTCTTGACCTCCAATCGCAACCGTCATGACCAATCGCCCTCCATCATGTAAGTGCGCCGACTCGAGATCATCATACCCAAAACTAATAAACAACAGGATTGAACCTTCTATTCGTGTCCGTCGGGCTATTCATGCCAATGATGCTACTCTCCTCCGCCGAATCCTCAAGACACATCCCAATCTTCTCCTGAATCCCGATTCTTCACCATCCGGCCTTTCCAATTCGAACATGCACCTAGCAGCTTCTCTAGGACATCGCGAAGTCTGCGAAGTACTCCTACAGCTCGGCCACGAGGATCCAGTCCCTGCACTCAATGAGACCCATCAAACAGCACTGATGCTCGCCTCAGCTGGTGGCCATACCGAGGTTGTGCAACTCCTCTGCGAGCACGACAAAACATGTATTCTTCGTCGCGACATTCGAGGTCGCGATGCCGTGATGGAAGCTAGTCTTGGTGGACACGACACTATTGTGCAACTCCTCCTTACCTTTGTCCCAGGGGGACCTTACGATGCAGTCCGCCGAGCGGACGTGGAAGGAAATACGGCATTGCATTTTGCGAGCGGGAACGGAAACTTGTTGGTGCTACGAACGCTGCTGGCGGCGGGCGCGGATATTCATAAGCGTAACATTTGGAATTGGACACCAGCTGCGTACAGCGCTACTGTTCAGGCCGAGGTCTATCTGAAGGGTCTGGTGAATGAGGTTGGGAAGAGACAGCAGCAGCAACAGAAGAGGGAGATTGAGTCGGCTAAGAAGGGAGGCGGAGTTCGAGTCGTTGAGGCCACAAGCGATGAAGACTGATTCGGGCAGAGCTGTTGCTGAATCTTGCAGGATGCGGCTCTTTCTTCCATGCCACCTGATGTGCATTGCACCTCATGACCTGATGTCGACATCGACGCCAGCAGAACCGGCTTCACGCAGCCAATCATTTCTTCGACTCTTATCAACTTCTCTTCGCCATATTCCGCAAATTTTGTCAGTTTACAATGATCAGGAAAGCGTCATGGAGTTAATCTGAATTGAATCGATTCACTATGCATTGCACATCAACTGTTCTTGACCTGCGCCATTCACAACCAACTGCGCCCGATCTGAGTGGTGTCTCAGCTTCACTCACAACATGTCCTGTCGATCTCATGCATGATCACAACCATTTCAGCTCCTCTGACGAACCAGATATTCACTGCATTTTCAGGCGGACAGCCACTACGAACCAAGTCAAGTGATTGGATACCAGGCATCAACCGAGCCGTGTGGCATGTTCATGTGTGACGCACGACACGCTGACAGGACGCACCATCATGAGGCTGTGTTCGCCAGCTGCGTATCACATCTGAAGTTGACCTGAATAGCGTTGCTCCGGGGTCTTCATCCAATTGTACCCCGCATCGCCGACGTTTGAGAATAGCTGCAAGGTTGACGTAATGACTGGTGAATCACTTTCAGCTCAAGAGTCTCGTGACTCTTGTGAGGAGATACTCACGAACAACTCGACGTCTTGCCTACATGGCCTCTGCTTCGGACCTGATTCATCGCCAAGACGTGTAGTTGATCATGCCCAGATATCTGTCTCCCGGCAGCATAAATAAACACCACCATCGTCTTACGGACTTGTTCCTGTCAACCAGCCGTCATCATTCTCCTCAGTTTGTTTTTCAGACTCGTCCTTATGTCCAACTCAAGCCCGGTTCACTGTAGGACTATTGAGGACGTCCCGCTGCCATATCCAGCTTCCAAGCTGATCATCACCCAACGTCTTGAAGCTTCACGAGAATCACCTTTCTGGGCTTGGATCATTGTCGGTGCATTCTACGACAGACACGATAACGTCCTCTGGAGCACTGAGATCTTTGCTGGTCGGCTGGACATCGATTCGGACTCTGAAGACGAGGCTAGTGATACTGAGTCTGTGGCGGAGAGTTACACCGAGGAGGCAGCTTCTTCAGGTAAACACGAATCCTTTCAAGATTTGCTACAGACATTCATGCGCGGAATGCTCTATATAAGCCCTTGGTCTTCCACAATTCTGACTCTCCTCAGACGTTTTCTCTTCCTACCAAGAACGATCTTATCATCACAACCAAGCTTTGAACTACCAAGTGCCTCAAGCCCACCAAGTCTTTCCATATTGGAACCAATCTCCGCCATACGCTATTCCGCCGACTTGGGATCCAACAACCCAAGGTCAAGTTCCTGGCTTCTGGCAAGCATCTTTCGACCCGAACGTTCGTCGCTGGGTTCATACCTGGCAACCTCTCTGACTCCTCTTCCCTTCCCTCCCACGATCAACCACCATGTCTGGTTGGAACCCCATCAACGGTCGTGACGCTACAGGCTCACGACCAAACTACTCACCCATGGGTGCACCGATCCCATCGCAGGGTCAGCCGTATGTTCCTCATCTTGGTGGTCCTGGGTATAACTTTGGTCTAGCTCCCCCTGCGTACAGCTATATGTATCCCGGCACAGCTGCATATGGCCAGCCCGTTTACGGATTCCCTCCTCAGGGACCAGTTGCTGGGTTTCAGACTCACCAGACGTATGCGCACCAGCCCAACGGGACTGGTAACATTCTTCCTCGCCAGGCGCAGCCCATTCCGCAGATCGACCCGAAGATGCCTGCTGCGCAGATGACTAACTCCTCTGGTGGTGTTGGTTGCGAGCCTGGGTACAACTACTTCTTCCCGGCGAACCATACCAAGGTTCATGTGTTCAAGAGTGATGTCCCTCCTTGGCAGCTACAGACGAACGCCCAGATCCCCTTTATTGCCTCGCACGTTCCGACATCGACGAAACTAGGCGATCTCTTGAAGGGATTTGGCTGCACCAATCCCTCGGCGAAGAAGAACATCTGCTTCGAGCTCTACAGTGGAGGAAATGGCAAGTGGTACAAGGGGTATTCTTTCACTGGTGATGACAAGGATGAGATTGGCAAGACCATGGATGAGGTTGGTTGGGATTCGTCCCGGACTGGAAACAAGGGGGAGAAACCTGTTGTCTGTCTCTGGTTTTGCAAGAGCTAGGTTGGCTGGATGCTGAAAAAGGTGATTTGAGAAGGGGGCAGTTGCTGGACATTGTTTCTGCTACTCTTGCTTTTTGCTGGTGAAACGTCAGGTACCCATCCTTGAGCATTGGAGTTTATGGTTTATATCGCTGGCTTAGTTACTAGCTACACAGATCAACTGAGACGTAGGAATTACTCTCATGATATTTGCTTCATTGATCTTGAATCGTGATGTTGTAGGTCCATGATAATCTTGGTTACGCCAAGATGTTGATCGGATGTCGTGACGCTATGACCCCTGTACTAACGTTTGAGGTTTGGGTTGCATGATCTGCATGAGGTACCAAGTCTATTTCAACGCCGTGTGCGATGTCACACGAGAAGAACTGTCCGATAGGAATAGTGTGACATCACGAAATGGCATGTTAGCTTCGGCTAAAAAGAATAACGAGTTAACGTTACATGACACCGTCATTGGTCATGGCTTCAACTTCTCAGGTACCGCAACATCAACACTCTCTCGTCATACTATTGTACTACGGCTTCCTCCCGTAAATAGAGTAACTAAACTCCAGTTAGTTTTGTCATGTAACAACATACCCAAAAGGTTCAACTCACATCGGCCAGTACGCATGAATCCTCCTATCCCCCATACTCTTCCTAACATCCATCAAAAACACTGTCGTATCCTCAACACTCCACCCATGCCCCCTCGTCAGCGCCGCCATAGTGATAGCCTCAAGGCCACTCGAGAAGTTCTCATAGCACCAAGCTCCCAGCTCTTTGTATTTCTTATCCCTCGGCCACGAATTGCTCGGCCACCTGAATCTCTCGATCTTGACGTCTACAAACCCAATCTCTTTCATGACGTCTACTAGCGCTGGGATGTCTACGTACGGACGGCCGAAGCGCTCTGACGCTTCTTGTAGGAGCTTGAGACACTTGAGGAGTGGGTTATGAGGCTTGACAGTGTCGTCATCGGATTTGATGGTGAGATCTGCTTCTTGGAGCTCGAGATAGCCGTTGGGGGTCAAGTTTCTGGGATTGGTTAGAGAGGGTGTAGATGGGGATTGTGAAGGGGGTGTACTGGAAGCATTGGGTGAGGTATTTCTTCCAGTCGCTTATGCAGGATGTCATGAAACGGCTGTGGATGTAGTCAAATGGTTTTGAGTAGGTCCACTCGTCTTCGATATCATCAATCTCAAAGGTCACGTTCGGTGGGATGCTGAACAACTTGTGTTAGACCGCCTCTATACGAGCTCTGGCACGGATATAAACTCACAAGCTTGGCTGAATCGGTGAGAGGTCGACGCCGATAACCTAGATCGTCAGTTCCTCCAAACCGATGCAAAAGAGAGTCCGGGCTGCACGTACCTCTGCTTCAGGATGTTCATCCGCAAAGTCCATCGCCCAAATCCCCGTCCCAGTTCCGAGATCCAGGACATGATTCACTTTTGTGTCAGGGTAGCAAGGCGGTGCGAGGCCAAGCCTGTCACCAAAAGTGAGCAGGAACAGATTATGCTGTAGGTCTGGGGCACACGATCAGAAACGGAAGACTGAAGAGTGTAGACGCAGAACATACCTAATCTTTCCTTTTCCTTCTCGTCATTCGGCAGGACATACTCTAGATTCGGGTTGAGAAAGGTTCGGGGATGTTGAAGCAGCTTAACTCACTGCCGTCTTTGTATGCATGGTATGTTCTACCGTTTTCACAGCGGTAGTTGTAGATTGACTCAGAGACACTTGCTGTTGTAGATGCAAAATCCTAAGCTATGCATTTAGAAACTGAGACATGGCATGGATCAATTGGCTGGATTATACCTCACCAAGCGTGGACTCGTTGTCCTCCTATACCAACATGGTTAGATCTGCTCATAAAAACCAATGTACTAACTGACCTGTTCATCCGGCACAACAGGTTCGTTCGTCTCAGCCATCTTGACCTTGGCATGAATGAATTGCTTCTGTTGAGATATTAAAGTACTTGAGACATGGGCTGACTTTTATCGTGAACGGACATGTTCGGCGGTGGACGTGATTGGTTAGAGCTATATGCAAATGCATGTTGGTTGTACTTAAACCGTTGCAATGAACACAACCAACACAATAACATGTTCCCCGCCTCTGCATCAGGAAATATCACGTGTTGTTACTTGGAAGAAAAGCGGTTCTTAAGAAAGGAACATAGCTTTGCGATTCTTTGTGCTTCGAGTGTATAGTGGGTAGTCTGAGGATTATTGAGATAATTGGCGATTGTTGGTGTTTAGGATGAGAGATGGGACACTACGGGGAAATCAGCGCCTTTTATCGATCCTTAGTTATGAGACACCTTGGGTATATTTATTGCAATGTCGGGATAACTTATGATCAATTGAAATCAACTTATATGGCTTTCCCCCTTTATTTTGACACCTAATGTAGACTCGTTGATCACTAGTCATCCTCTCTATCCTTTCACACTCTCATCACTCTTCTTTCTCCCCTTCCAATGCGTCCTAGCAATCTTCAGCAACCCCCAAGCCAGTAACCTATAAACCACCACACAAGCCGCCAAGCACGCCACATTAACCACAGGATCAACATCAAAGTTATACAACTCCAGCACCTGCTGCCCTGTCTCAATCGGACACTTTCCATTCTGCAACCTCTGCTCCTCATTACACGTAAACGTGATATCCCTCAGTGAGTATGGCGCCACAGCTCGTGTGCCGTACCGAATGGGGGAGAGGTAGTTGAACGCTTTGAAGAGCTCTGGCATGTCAATGGAGAGAATACCAGCCATTGTGTTGGCCAGCGCGAGAAACACGCCCATGATGTTGACGGCGAAACCGGTGTGTCCGAAGAGTGTGTTGAACATGATACCGAGCGATTCGCCACACGATACGATTCCAAAGCACGCAAACACCGAGACAAAGTACAGTGTCGCAGTCCGCGGGAGATCAACAGCGATAACACCCAAGACACCAAAGATCATACAACTGATAATCTCAAACGGCACCTCCAGAATCGTATACGCCGCCAGAAACGCATGCACACTGTAAACCCCATCATCATCCTCCCTGTAAAACACATCTCTTTCATTCGGATAGATCGCTGTGTTCTGCAGCATGCCGACAAAGTAAAAGGCGCCAATCTCCTGGACAAAACCCATTCTGTTCTGGACGGAGTAGTAGTCGTTGTCGAAGGGGGCGAAGAAGAGAGCGAGGACGAGAGCGAGGCCGATGACTTGCATGAGGCGTGCGACGATGAGCTCGGGCTGGCGGTAGGTGTTTATGGTGGCGCGGTGGAGGAGGAGGGGGAGTGATGTTGTTATCGGGGCGCGTTTGCGGATGAGGGCGCCGAGTTCAGCGGGGGTTGAAAGGTTGGCTTTGTTGAAGGAGCGGCGGTGTGTTGTGGTTTGAGCGTTGTGTTGTTCAGGTGTATCTTTGGTGACTTCGTCCAGGATACCAGATGGCTTTTCATTTGTGGAGGAACTCTCTTCTTTCCAGTGATCGATCAGTTTCTGAACTCGTTTTCGAGAGTCTAATTCCCTGCCCTCCTGTTGAAGATCGATAGTAATCATGTCGAGTGCAAAATCAGCTGGGTTAGTATGTGTCGGACACTCATATCCATGACGGGCAAGGTATCCAAGCATATCCTTTCCAGGACCAGAGTAAACCTGCGAACCACCTCTTGCCAGAAGCAATACATTTCCAAATTCCCTGAAGAGGTCGGAGCGAGCTTGATGGATGGTAAGTATGAGAGTTCGACCTTCATTGGCGAGACCCTGAAGGACTTCCATGATAGAATTCGCGGTGAAAGCATCAAGTCCAGAAGTTGGTTCGTCCAGTAGAAGAATACGAGGATCAGTGAGGACTTGTACTGCGATGGAAACACGACGCTTCTCTCCTCCAGAGATACCCTTGACCAGTTCACCGCCAATGAGGTTATCAGCACAATCCTTCAGACCCATCTTCAGCAACACATCTTCTGCCCGACGGTTCTTCTCCTCCTTGCTCATGAACGAGGGCAGACGAAGACCAGCTGCGAAGCGAAGTGTCTCACGAACTGTAAGCGATGGCAGCAACGCATCATCGTCTTGACAGACATAAGAACAAACAGATCGAATAACCGAATCCGAAGGAACAGCGCCGTTGAAAGTGAGTTTCCCAGCTGGTCGATATTTCGTCCCCACTGAGTTCCGTAGTCTCAGAGCCATCGAGTTGAGAAGCGATGTCTTCCCACTCCCCGAAGGACCCATGATCACATTCAAAACCCCAGCGTTGAACGTCGCATTCACAGGATTAAGAATTGTCTTTGTCGGTAACTTCTTCCCCAATTGAGTTCTCTTATCCAAGGCGAGTGAGAATTGGTTGAGTTCCAGATCAATAGCTCGAACGTCGGCGACAGATCGTGCTGTCATCTTCTCCTTTCCAGCAGAAAGATCGGTATCCGAGACACGAGCGCGAGCAATCGTCATTTCGACTTTGAGAATATGAAGTCCGATGACTGATAGTACCACGAAGAAGATGACAAAGGCGAGGCATACGAGGATAGGTTTGGCAGTCCAGTCTTTGGGGAAGCCGAGGGAAGCCATCACGTATGAGCCCGTGTACTGTTTACATCGCGGGTCGGATTCGTCGCCGAAGGGACAATCGTAGAAACTCCCCTCAAACTCATTTCCGCAGTACGCGCTAAAGACGTAGAACTATGCATGTCAGTAGTAGATCTGTGAGTAAGTGTAGGATCATACCGTGTAAGTAAGCCACTTGAGCCACCGGACGTAGACAGGAAGACTGTTCACATTGATGAACATTCCACAAGCCATGCTCTGCAGTGTAAAAACCAGGTTCGCAATTACACTTGCTCCAGCAAAGTGTCTAACCGTCGCAACACACGTCATGGCACACGTAACAGCAATATACTGGTTCAACAACGTGATCGCAAAGAAGGTAAAGAACTTTTCAACATCACGATCGAAACCGGCCATGAAGTAAAAGATAACCGAGAAGAGAAATGGCGCAGCGACATCTTCTGTTACCATTCGTGCGATTCTTCTTGAGAGGACAAATGGGAGGGCATCGACGCATCCTTCTGAGTTCTCGCGGTCGAAGGTGGGAATGTCGAATGTCATGCGGTAGACTTCGAAGATGAGGATTAAGTAGCCTTGGAGACCGGCTGCTGTGTATAGTCCACCCTGTCGAGAGCGAATACCAGCTTGGTCGCGACCGAGATCGAAGAATAGGTATCCGCAGACAAGACCCATGAAGATAGCTTCAGTGAGGGTAGCTGCCATACCGAGGGGATCACGGTACGTAACTTTGAGAGTTCGGTCTGTAAGAACAGTGAGTTGTCGCACAAAACCCGCATGCTCCTCCGCCTTCTTATCCTTCTTCTTCCCATCCCCAACATCAACTGTATCAAGAGGCCGATGCCTCTTCAGCGTCTCTTCATTCCAAGCACCCTTCAGCCTCTCCACCTTCGCAGACGTCTCTTGTTCCAACTCAGGAGTACGATTATCCACAGCCGCGATATCAATGATAAACTCAGCAGGATTAACAAAAGGCGGAAGTTGAAAGCCTAGATCTGCGAACCACGGAACAGCATCTTTGATGGCGCCCGAAAACACAGGGCTGCCTTTTGTGAGAACAATGAGATTGTCGAAGAGATCCCAGATTTCGGAGCGCGGCTGATGAATCGTCGTTATGATGGTGCGCCCCTTTTGCGCAAGGGTCTTGAGCGTTCGTACGAGTTGGTATGCACTCGTCGCGTCAAGACCGGTCGTAGGCTCGTCGAGGAAGAGGACTGATGGGTTGGCGAGGAGTTGAACACCGATACTTGTTCGTCGCTTTTCACCGCCTGAACATCCGTGATGCTGTGAGTTACCGATTCGTGTATCGGCGCATTCTTTCAGTCCAAGTTCGAGAATGACTTCTTCAACGACTCTGTGTCGTTCTTCAGCGGTTGTCGATGGCGGTAGGCGTAGATCAGCTGAGTATCGCAACGTTTCCCTGACAGTGAGTGTCGGTAGTAGGATATCCTGCTGCATAACGTACGCAGCACGAACATTATGAACGCCAACTTTTCCATTAAACGTCACAACTCCCTCCTGACTCAACCTCGAGCTCAACACTCGTTCAGCGACTGTGTTGAGCAGCGTCGTCTTCCCCGAGCCACTACCTCCAATAATAGCTGTTAAAGTTCCAGGTTGAAGATCGGCGTTTACGGCGTTGAGTAACGGCTTCATCTTTGGAGCGGTGCTAAACTTTGAGGAGAACAAATCTCCATATGTCGAAGGCGCAAGCCATGACGGCGCAGTGTCAACTGACACAGCCAAGTTGTGAAGCTGAACATGAACGGCTTTGACATCGTCGAGAGAAAGATGACCCCCGGAAAGATGGTGAATACCAGGATCTATCGAAAGATCCGGCGAACTGGTTCTGTCCATCTTTTCAACGTCGGGATCATGATGCGACATGACTGCGGTTCTTTGCCGTAAGCGCGATGGAATACGAAATGTTATCTGTTAGTCCAAGCCCGGGACATTATGTCTCTTGAACAGTAACTTGGTGCTTATTATCCAGAGTACTCAGGCTGGGCTGAAATCTATGACGCCCAGTAAAATAGCCTTTTGAAAAAGAGGAACAAGAAGCGAAATCTGACAATAACCACTCGACGAGAAATCCCACTGCATAAGACCCAACGGTCAGTGTCCCAAAGAGGCAATTCATGGTCAAGTCTGTATAGACGAGCTTCCAAGGCTAATACCCGAGAAGCTTGCCTGATTCGCTGGGTTTGTTCTAGAGTCGGGTGAGGGCATTTGATGGGTGTGGACAGTGGAGATCGGGGAATGAAAGCGAGGTTGCGGGGGCAAGGGTCTAGGCCGAGAAGAATTGATCGAGAAGGGGAGAGGAGAAGCGTGTGATTTGTGGAAATGCGTTGGTGGAGGGTGCCATTGTTGCTGACGTGGAGAGAAGACATTTCGGAGTTGGTCAGTTCCGAGCAAGGAGTGGATTAAAGAGGGAGGTCGTTCACTTCACATGCTTCTATATCTTACTGTCATGAAGAATAACACAGTAAGACTCCTTCAGTATAAGCACAGCAGTGCAGTCCCCCCAATGAACCCCTCAGAAAGTCAATCTCACTGTAGAGTTACGTAGTTCATAATCAATACCACTTACACCTTCGCTTATCACTCCCCATGATCCCTGAAAGGTAAAAAAGAACTTTCGCTAACATGCCCCAAAGAAAACATGTCTAGCGCTTGGCGTGTGCCACTTCGGCTGCTAAACGATGCAACCGTCTCTCTCGCCTAAGCCGAGGTTTTCCCTCATATTCGATGCGACTTAAGCGAGCTCTTTAACGAGTTTCACGAGGTCAAGGTTTATTTCGTATTGCATGATGATGCGGTAATCTTTAGTCGTTTAAGAATGCTATACGGGGTAGCTAATAAGAGTGTTGAATTGGACAATGCGATTGATGCTGTGGAATGGAATGGCTAGGGGAGGAAATAAAACTTAGGACCTTTAGGCCTAACTGATAAAAAGATTTAGGTAATTTAGTATTAATTTATGATGAGTTTAGGATACCTTTTATATTTATCACCCTAAACTTAGGTCTTGTATTTTCTTGCCTCTAAGGAATGGCGTAGATCGGAGTAGAACCTCCAAATGCCTCACACCAAATAATGAATGCATCGTCAACCCCACAATTTCTCCAAATCATCTTTCTTCGTGCTACACTCAAGTCGCATCAAAAGCTCACATGCACATAAAGCACAATCCAATGACGCCACAATCTCATCAATCTCCAATTTCATTACTCATGCTATTCAATAAGAAAAACACAAAACCCCAAGACATACATAGATAAAGTACAATTCTATCCGCCAACGCCCAAAATGCTATATCTCATCATCAATCATTTCAAAATGTTCGCTTCTCTGTGATGCTCTCCCCCAAAGGCTTGCCAGCCACGAACCCAGAATTCGCCGCTCCAAGCTCAAATACCTTGTTTCCGCGCAGCCAAGTCTCCTTCACGCGACCGGTGAACTGATGGCCCTCCCATGGTGAGCAGCGGTTCTTCCAGCGCATATCACCCTGTGAAAACGTCCATTCGTCTACATCGTCAAAGACACAGATGTCTGCGTCCATGCCGACTCTGATAGCGCCCTTGCGATGTGAGAGACCGACTTGAGCGGCTGTGGCTTGGCAGCAGAGACGAACAATGTCGGTGATGCTGGGTGTCTTGGAGAAATCGCTGCGCTTCTTGGCGGCGGTGTAAAGAATGGGAAGACCAAGACCGACGGATGAGATGCCGCCCCAGGCTGCGAAGAAATCACCACGCTCCTTCTCGGCCTTTTGAGTTGCGGAGTGTGTCATGTCGATACCGGAGTCGTTGTGGGGGATGTTGGGTCGGTCGGCGTCGAGATGTTGAGGGAGGAGCTTGAGCTGGGGTGTGCAGGGTGAGTGATCCGACACAACAGTCTTGATGCATGAGTCCTCAGCGACGAGCTCGTCCCAAAGACCATCGCGGTTCTTGCCCTCTCGGATAGGGGGACAGCACTTGTGTCGAGTGTCGCCCTTCTCGATCTCCTCAGCCGTTAGACCGAGGTAGTGGAAGCAAGTCTCGGCTGTGATGTTGATGCCTGCCTTGCGAGCTGCCTTGAGGATAGGAATGCACTGGGTAGCGGACAGGTGAACGATGTGAAGGTGTAGCGAGGGGGCAATGTGTGCTTGGCTGATAATCTCCTCAATGGCGTATGTTTCGAAAGCAGGGGGTCGTGATTCGAGGAAGGTCTTGTATGCAGTGAGTTCACCGGTGGGAGCGAGGGGAGCTTCTGAGGTCTGAACGTCATCACCGACGGATTGAGTGATGGGAGGGATCATTTCGGCGTGGAACATGAGAGTGGTAGGGCTGTCCTTGAGAGTCTCCATGGCGAGGGCGATATCCTTGGATGACACAGCAGGGAACTCGGGGACCTATGAATGTCAGCTTACGTTCAACTCAACAAAACAGGACACTTACACCAGACTCGATCAAGAATCCCTTAAATCCTCGAACGCCAGCTTCAACAAGGGGTCTCAGCTCATCAGCATTCCCCGGGATAATACCACCATAGAACCCAACATCAACCCAGCACTGTCCCTGACTCGCCCTCAACTTCTCCTCAAACCCATGAAGAGTGGTAGTAGGAGGAATAGCATTCAACGGCATGTCAACAACAGTGGTGACACCACCGCTGGCTGCAGCACGGGTACCAGTCCAGAAGCCCTCCCACTCTGTACGACCAGGCTCGTTCAAGTGAACATGAGCGTCGACGAGACCGGGCAGGAGAAGCTTAGGAGTATGGTCGACATACTCAGTACCAGCAGGGAAGCTTGTTGAGGGCAGGACTTCGGGGATGACAGAGATGATCTTTCCGGTGATGGGGCTGACGACAATGGAAGCGGGAGTGATAGCGAGAGAGTCATCGGGAAGAGTCACGACGACTCGAGAGGAGACGAGGACAGAGAGAGGACCCTCGGGGTATTGCTCAGCGTTTGAAGTTGTCATGATGGGCAGAAACAGCGGTTGATGAACCAAAACAGTGGAAGAATAAAGAGAGGGAAAAAAGAAAGAGAATGAAACTCAATCTCGAACGAGGAAGATAAGGATACAGCTTATCAAAAAATCCGGGGAATCCTAGTTTCTATCCCTTTTCGTCCTCGTGCTTCTCGCCGAGGCCTTTACTCGTCCTCCTTATCCTTCTTATCTCTACACTTGATGGAGGGGCTGAGCACGGGATTGGTGGGGTTGTCCAGTCTTCAAAGATAAGAAACCAAAACGTCAGACGAGAAGGTATGCAAGATAAGAAGCATAGGCTAAGATCGAGTGATCGGAGAATTTCCTTATCAAAGAGGAAGAGACAATTGGTAGAGAAGCAAAAGAAAGGGAATGGGGAGAACAAGCCACCCCCAGGATCCGGGAATGGCCTCGCTCTTAACGAGATTTCTCGGCTCGGGGAACATGATCGAATTCATTATTCGATCAAAACCTCATCTTGCGAGTTCAATACTGATCCCAGTTCCGGCTTTCAGGTCCCACTTACAGAAAAGCTTAGCTTATCGAACCTCGAAAAAATCGAGAATTTCAGGGTCCATCGGACACTGCCGACGTCCGCCTGGCCAATCAGACACTGAACCGCTTACGCCGATGGTGATTGAATCGAGTAACCATCGAGTAATGCCATCTTGGGATAGGTAAGTGAGGCTTCGGATGAACTCGCTAGTTTTCGTTTTTTTATCCCTTTCCTCGGTGGACTGAGGCTATTCCGGGTCTACGACAACAGGTGTTCTCGTGTTGAGGGCCGAATGACTGCAGAACACGTTTTCATTACTCGATCAAAAAGCCCATCGTCGTGTTGTTGGCCCCGCGGAAGTGCATGATCAAGGTCTAACTGAGGATTACTCGATCACCTAATTCGGCAACACTCCATCATCGCAGCGAGTATTACTCGATCAAAACACCAAGTTTCAGCTCAGCATACACACATTTCTCCCTCAATACCCGAGGTTACCAAAAAAAGTCTAAAGCGTCATCTTTGTAACTCCCTTGCCAAGCTCCCACGCCCTCTTATGACAACGTTCAAGTACAGTAAATAAGTAAGAAACAGGTAATAATCATACACGCATCACTTCCCTATCCCCCGTCTAGACGTTTTCGTTCTTGTAACAAAGGGAGTCTAAAGCACAATCATACAGTACACCCAGCTGACCAAAATCCCTCCCATGACTTTTTGACCAAAATGTTGCTTTTCCTCTCTCGTCCTCCGTCTGTCATGAAAAAAATAAATGTGATGCGATGTGATGTGATGTGATATTCGTACACGGCGTCTATCCCGCCTTTTTCATCTCCTTGGTGTATGTATGTCCGTTACTTCTGTCGCTTGAGCGACTTATGCGCCATCTCAATCAATCCGTCCTTAGCCTCACTCTCGGGGAATTCCGCAATCGAGGCAATGGCTTTATCCACGTATTCTTGCGCAAGAGCCCTCGTCTGCTCAATACCGTCGCTCTGAAGTACCAACTCACGTGCCTGTTGCGCTATTAGCATGGATTATCTCCAACAAATGTGATTCGCCAGAAGGGAAATGCAGCCGACTTACCCTTTGTACGTCACCCTCCTGTGCAAACTTGCGGCCAACGAGGGCTCCGAGTTCCGGCATCTGCTTCCAGGCAAATAGCAATGGTGCCGTCGCGAGACCCAGCTCCAGATCTGCCCCCGCCGGCTTGCCCAGATCCGATCCGCTCTGTGTGTAATCCAAAAGGTCGTCTACCAACTGGAAAGCCAGTCCCAGGTTTCGTCCGTACGAGTAAGCGGCGTCGACTGTGACAGCATCCGTGTTACCCAGCAAAGCGGCAGCTCGGCAAGACTTTGAGATGAGCGATGCGGTCTTGAGGTACGTCTTTTGCAGGTAGTATGTGACGGTCTCCTCCGACCACTTGGGATTCCTCTCGTCCCGCTCTGTGTTCTTGAGCTGCATGAACTCGCCCTCCACGAGGTTAGCGATAACAGTAGCCAGCAGCTCGACAACCTCTGGGTTTCGGAGACGGGCCAGCGCAACGGATGCCCTGCCTAGCAGGAAATCACCCGCCAGTACAGCCATCTTGTTTCCAAACTCCAGATTCGCCGAGGGCGAACCACGTCGAGAAATAGAGTGATCGATAACGTCGTCGTGAAGAAGAGAAGCCGTGTGGATCAGCTCCGTGATCTCGGCAAGTCGTCGCTGGCTGGGAAGAATATCGGAGTTTGCATCGGGGACTTCTTGTTCGAGAGATGATAGAGGCTGAGCAGAGGGGTTCACATCGGCGAGGATCTGAGCCGGCGATATCGAAGTGTCGACGCCACGGTGAGTAACTATAGAAGCCGTAGGAGGACTCTTTGGGCAGAGATATGTAGCTCTGCTCATGAGGAGGACGATCAATGGTCTGACATGCTTGCCCTCAGCCTGGGTATAATATTTGGCAGCACGGTCAAGCGAAGGGTGACCCGACCCAAGAAGTTTTCGAATGTTGCCCGTGAGGAACTTCATCTCTTTGGCGACGGTCCGCAGAGGATCGACATGCATTGCATCCTTGGAAGCCTTCTTGACGACATTGCTTACAACATTAGAAGCGACTTGGACAGCCGCACCCCAGGCTGAGTCCCTTCGAGGACTAGTATGCAACGAAGCGCTGTGTATCCTCGGGGGAGATCGACTGACGGTCAATTGTCTGCAGAGAGCGCAAGCCGGAGCAGCAGCGCTCGTCCTCGTCCACAAGGCCTGTCTGTTCATAGTGCCGCGCACCACCGAGGCCCCCGGACGGAGCATCGTAGCGGAGCTTTATGGATAAATTCCCGAAGATGAATGAAATCGAGTGTTATAACGGCATTCGTTTAATTATTATCGTCTTCTATCCGGGTGGTTCGTAGGCGGGTTTGGGTAGATTTCGAGATCGTTCAATGGCGAGGGAAATTTTGATCGATGGCTGCTGGATTCTCGATTGATCCGATTCTCTAAACTTTTCCAGCTCTAGCTGTGTTCAGGTTCTGCTAAGCCGGGGGGATTGCGGGTCCGTTTGGCGAGCAGCCGATAACAATGTGATTGGACGGATTGGGTATGGGGCCGTTGAGCTAAGCGTCAGCGGATGAATCGCTACGGAACTGGCCTGGAAATAGTAGATGCCTGTTGATCAAGCTTTGGCCTTTGATACGTTTCAATTTGACATCAACGACAGCTCACGACGACTTTACCACTATTGAGCTTGTGCCGATTATCTGAACACCATAATTTGTATAGGAAGTGCCACAGAACAGCATGGTGCTCCTCACAATGACGTCCTCCATTCTGGAGGCGTTGTCGATTGTCGAAGCTTCAGAAACACCACAAATCGAAGATCACGACGAAACAGAGGAACAAGAATCACAACAACCTACCCAAGAACCTACTTTAGACGACCCGAAACTTGGAAACCCCATATCGCATGGTCAAATAGTTGATCTATGGAAGCAACTAAAAGCTCAAGGCAACTCAAACTTCACCCTCGAACAACTCCTCCGCGGCGCATCAGTCTACATCCCTCCTCCGCTTCCCAAACCCGAGCCCGTAAGCCATCCCAAATCCCCTCTTCCTCATTCCATACGCTGATAACTACAGTCCCCCGAATATAAAGCCCTAATGGCCCGTCTCCGCCGCGAAGAAGAAGCCCGCTCCTACGAACGAATGATAAACCCGCCTCTCCAACACGAAACCTTCAAAGACCACTTCCCCTCCATCACCGCATCCTTCGCCGCCGCAAACCGACCAACATCAGCATCAGATCTCGGCGACGACGACATGGCGATGGAAGAAGTGCACAAGCAAGTCACGCTGATCATCAACTTCCTCGTCAGCATCGCTGGTGTCGCGGGAACATTATGGGTCACAGCACGGTGGTGGAGTTTACCGGCACGTATGTTTCTAACGATGGGGGGGAGTATCCTTGTTGCTATCGCGGAGGTCGTGGTGTATAATGCGTACATTTGGAAGATGGACCAGGGGAGGAAGAAGCATGGCAAGGTTAAGGAGGTTAGGGAGGTTGTTGAGAGTTGGGTGCTGGGGAAGGATGAGGATGAGAAGAGTGTTTTGATTGGGGAGAAGGATAGGATGGAGGATGGAGTGAGGAAACGGAAGATAGAAGCGAAGGTCGAGACATGATCTAAGCATATACGAAAGAATGAGAACGTCAAGTTCGCAAAGGGCAATGCTGTGTTCGCTTCGCATCTATATAAATGTTTCTCGCAGCAATTGGCAAATTCGACAAGGCCATTTTGTTACCTGGATAACATCATGATTATGATTCAAGCAAAAGCACGGGCATCCAGTAGCAGCCATGATGGCGGTGATATCATGGCTTGGGTCGCATGTAACTGCGCGCCAGACGCGTCTCAACGCGTCTTCCCAGCCCAGTGGGGCTTCTATCACTTTAATTGTTTCTCTCCTCGGCCAGCCTCAACTTCGAGGTCAACACCTCGTCCATTGTTTATTCATTTAACTTGTTTCTTTCATTCTTCCGCTGTCTTTTCCTCATATTAATTGTATATAACCTTTTCTACTCCACCGAAACTTTATACGGCATTGCGGTGTGACTTGTTTACCTGCATCACCACGCGACAGCAACACGAATTCTGTTTGATGTCGGACAGCATGACACTTTATTAAAGCGCATACCCCCAGAATGTACGATTCTCAAGTTTTTATTGTGTCAGTGAAGATGTACTGACTCAATCAGGTGTGCAAGTCCAGTGCCATCGGTACCGCGATCGCGCGTCAAACCATTACGAACATATGGCAAGCGAAGCATCCGAGACGATTCGCCGAAAGAGCCAAACACAAAGAAACGAAGGGTATCAATAGAAGTAACAGCTTCTGAATTAGCTTCGAAAGGCACAGACACGGCGCCGCTGAAGGATGTCACGGAAAAGGCGAAAAATACACCTGAATCGACAACAACGAACAAACCTACCACCGAGCCAGTCAAGAAAGGATCGATCTTGAACTTCTTCAAACCTGTACCTCCATCGTCTACTGTCACCTCCAGTCCAAAGAGCGACGAGCCTCAACCCGAATCAACACCCCCATCCTCACCACCACAACCCCCCAAGATAGAACCCCGAAAGAAACCACGTTTATTACGCTTCCGCGGTACATCAACACCATTACTAGACGATGAGAATACAGGAGATGATACGCAAGGTGAAGATACAGAAGCCGAAGACTCAGGCCCCAAAACCACTCGACCTGCTGCTGGAGAGAGCTCTTTAAACCGAGAACCGAACACGAATGACTCAAAATCTGGAAAGAGAGGGAAGGTGAAAACACCAACTGTACAAACGACACTGAATTTATCGACGCAAGCTGCGTTTTCGGAGTGCAAGGTGTGTAATACTGTGTGGAATCCGCTGTATCCGGATGATGTGAAGTTTCATACGAAGCAGCATGCGGCTGTTTTGAGGGCCAAGAGGAAGGAGAAGGAGAGTGAATTATAGAACTTGATACCCATCTATGAATGACGAATTGCATTGAATCTTGAGTTTGTTTGTTGTGTGATTGGATACAGGAGGACTATCCCGTAGTTATAACTGTGAAAGGGGAAGTATAGATATATAAAAAGGGGCTCTTGCAGTAAACAGGCCAGTAAGTCAATAACAAGGACGAATTAAATGTAACTAAACTACTCTGTATGATCCTGACCGAAAGAGTATAAAGAATACAGTGGTTATTACAATAGAAACTAAATCGAGTTTCACTTCCAACCAACTAAGAGAAGGTATCCAAGGAAAAAATATACAAGATAAATCTGGCCCTTCTGGCACGAGCCAGACTAAAGAACATAAAATGTATAAAATGCCCATATCCAAAACAACTCGCCTCATGATTCATGATACGCCGTTAGCCAAGTTCAGTCAATGAGTGGGTACATTATAGTAATGAAGGTGTCCGTCCAAACCATGACAACCCAAGCAGGCAAACGTCCATAAAAACAGCATACAAGGGGACCCCTCTGATAAAGCACATTTTTCCACAGCGATAAAAGAAAGATTATTTTAGGCCTCCTCGTCACCCTGGCGTCTCGTTCAAATCGTTTGAATCTCCTTGGTTCAACTCAATGTCCAGACCTTGTGTGTTGAACATTTTACCGACATTCTCTGGGTGATAGCCTGAGATCTTCTGATTCTGATCGCCTGGTATCTGATATGCCAATTCCTGGGGTCGATACGTCGGTCGAAAAGGTGGGGGAACTGCCTCTGCGATTGTGACTCGAAGCCTAGGGTCTCTCTCTAAGGAGTCAATGGCCATGTCGTCAGCTTCCTCCTGCAGCACCCACGATCCAGACAGTTTAGGCGAATGCCAAAGTTCCATTGACTCTTCAGTGGTAGATGTAGCAAGTGAAGGACAAGACATGGACATTATGCCGTCTAGATCGTCGACTGGCGCTGCCGTTGGATCCTGACCAAACTGCCGTTGACGTGAGCCAATAATTCGACGAAGTGATCTGCGCCGCGCCGGGTATTTAGGAGGCTTGCTAGGTAACTGAGTCTCAGAGCAAAATGCGGTATACAAAATCCAAATTTTCTTTTCCTTTGGCTGTTCCGCGTTGAAGTCACATAAGGGTCCAGCCAAATGCGCTTTCATTCCTTTCTTGTCGAACCTTCGCCAGCAACGCAAACAAAGAACAACACCATGGTGTGTAAGGTCCTCAAAGTCTGTATCACACCACTTATGTAACGAGTCGCATTTCGCGCAGTTGCCTTTTGCCTTCACATATGGGTTAGAGTTCTGACAACTTGCTAAGTATTTGCGAGCTGTATAATGTGGATCATGTCCACGAATGAGCCCATGGTGATCGCATATATGTGTGGCGATGTGGGATATTTCTTCTTTGCGGCCGTAGCAGGCATGCCGCTCAGGTGATGAGAACTGCTTTGGGGAAAGCAGCCAGAAGATGCAGGTCTCGGAAGCACCTTCAAAATCCTCGGGTAGGACTAATCTGCGCTCAAGACTACTTGCTGCCTCATCGCGTTGTGTATTTGATGAGCTAGGGTCGATATGAGAAGCCCAAGACGGAATATCACGAGTTCGACGTGGATTTTCTTGTGCTGCATCAACCCACACCTTTTGTGAGAGACTTGTAGATGGCTGGACCGGGTTGACAGAAGCTGGTGACCTGTAACTTGAAGCATAGCCCTTATATCCAGAGTTGTGTGTCAATGGGTATATGCCATTGTCAATTGAATGACTGTTTTGACTCTTGGGCAGTTTATCTGAAGCAGGAGAAGCATCTGTACCGGCAGCTGAAATAGTTGACAAGTCTGGAGATCTTCCTTCGTCTCTGGATCTCTGTAACCACTCATTGACTGAGAGCAGAGTGTTGGATGTATGAAGGCTTCTGACACCGGACACGTCGTTTCCATGATCTATGGTATCAGTTGTGCGACGGCTGTATTCATTGAGTGTTTGGTAATTGACGAAAGTGTTTTGGGATGGCTGAGCGTTGGGTTGATATTGGAACCACTGCTGAACCTCGACGGGCTCAAGAGGTTGGCTATTCGGTGGCTCTTCCGGTGGCTCCCAAATACTAAAGTATTTGGTCGATGCTACGCCGGAGTTGGCTGAGTCAGGTTGTAGTCCTGTGCTGACCTGCAAATCAACCCTTGAGTGTTTTCCTTTATCCTCTTGCTGCTTCGTCATCCATGTGAGGCCAAAGCCAATGCGAGCCTGAATGTCTTTGGAAATCTCCCCAGCTGGAACAAGATAGGCGATGCTAGTCCCAGGGCTACCGGCAACTATGTGACCATAAAAGCGGTTGTCGTCTTTTCCAAAGACTGCGGTTCCGCAGTCTCCGTCATGCAAAGACTTGCCCAGTCGTACGGGGTAGACTTGTTGGAAGGCGCGCTGTTCAGGAAGACGAATATAGGATGGTGTAGTAGTGATTCGCCCTTCAACTCGGCAATGTGGCGATGTCCTAGTAACAATGCTGATATCGTCTAACTCTATTTCCCCAATACTCGAGATCAGAGATCCTATGACCATGGATGACTTCTCAGTGTCTTCTAGCATCCTTGAGGTCTCAATGAGAGCGTAGTCTAATGACGGGTTTCTTCCGGTCAGAGAGCTCAAGACCAGTCTTCCATAGAATTGAAGCTGAGATACATCGATTTCACCGGGACCCGCATTGTCTTCCAAGGACTCGACACTCTGCCGTGGATGGTTTCCAGTATCCAAGTGGTCGCTTGAAGGGCTTTCGGATCTGGAACTCGATCGTTTATCTCCAGAGGAAGCGTCGAGGCTGGCCATGAACGATGCTTTGTCGGAATCTATTTCCCCGGGAGTTACACTTCCTTTCCTTGTCATCTCATCGTATTGGCTTCCGTCATCTCTTTCAGTGTCACTCAAGCCATCGAAATCGCAGTCGTCTTCAGCCATCTGATGGCCGGATGAATGCTCGAGCTCTCTGGTGTATCGGAATGCGTGCGCAACAGTCAGCTGGTAGCATTTGCCATCTTGCAAGATGATAGGGCCGGTTGTTGCTGGGCGTAAGGAGAAGTCATAGGGGTTGACGACAAATATTCGCTTCCCTAATGCAGGTTCTGACCCGTTGGCCAGAACTGCTCCGTCTCTAATGCAACCAAAAGGGAGAAGAGCTTCGATAGCCTCTCTGGATAGCTCTCTAATAACAGGGCGGTCGGGCAGTGACGAGACGTCCCCGAGTCCTATGCCAGGGTATTTTTCCATAATCTTGCTATCCTTGATGAGCTGCCTGATATTCTTTCGCGTCTTCGCATCGGTAGAGCAAATCAAGAGCTTTGGTGCAGCGTTCCTTTCGTTATGCCCGATCATATACATCGACCATGACACAATTTCGGTAGGGGGGATGCTAGAAGTCTCAAGGAAATCTTTGATGTCTGGGCTCAGTTCTCTAAACGCCTGACGAGCCGGACCAGCTGCTTCCCAACAGCTGTACCGGCCGTCACGCAAGTATCCGATGAAAGTGCCTATAGAGTCTTCAGGGTTGTTCCATTTGTCTTCTTTTAGCCTCAGGATATTAGGGAGTGGCATCTTGCATCATCTGCAGCAGAAAGTGGTGAGGAAATGGAGAGGGCGGATACTGGATTCTAAGTCACCAGGGCCAGACAATCTTTTAGAAGGAAAAGAGCATACGTCTGAGTTAATGAACGCCAGCTGACCTTACCCCGCATATCATCGATGTTGCTGTGGTGTGTAGTGTTGAGCTGCTGCAGGGCCAAGAGCGAAAACGCCCTTTTCAAGGGTAATGCGAGTGACTTGATCCTATAGGCTTGCTGCACCTCTCAATGTGCAGTGGCGGTGCAGCAAGCATTCGGAGGCCTCAACCCCAAGCCTAGAATGATAGCAATAAGCCGTTGATAGAGGCATGAGAATGTAGCAACCTTTGTTTATTGTGCCGATAATATGGCGCCCGAGTTATCGGAGGGTTTTCCTTCTTTGAATCACATCTGGATACCTGGGGCATATAAGAAAATAATATTAATAGATACTTGTAACCGACCTACGTATGTACATCAATCATTCCTAAAATAAGCATAAACTGTTTCCCTAAAAATCAAGTGACTGTTATGGGTTGAAAGCCTTGTAAACTTGCATGGCCCCCTCGATAGACTGCACCAGGCCGAAGAATACTGTCAGAAGAAAGACGAGAATCGCGACCCAAAAGGTATACCACTGAACCCCATTCCTTCGATCATGCCACCATTGCCGAAGAGTACGTGGCCGCGATTCATCAAACACTTGTTTCAAGATGACCAAACGATCGTGCCAGTAAGTAAACTTCTCAATTTGCCGTTCATCTGCATCCAGCTGGCCGATCTCGATCAGCCGAGTATCGAGGCCACGCAAAGACGCTTGTGCTTGGTACCAAGCTGTAGTGTCCCTATCCCACTTGGGAAACAACAGGGCCATCGTGTTCAGGGTCTCTTCAATGAACTCTTGTGAAAAGAGCGTTGTGTCTCTGTAAGTTTCGTCAAAATCATGAATCTCTCTCTAGGGCGGCTGTAACTCACCTTTGTTGGCGCTTCAGAAAGGAAGCATGATGAAACACTGCCACTGCCTGGTCGTCTTTCATCAGGCGGAGATGGTCAGCGATGTTGTTGGTCCAGATGACTTCTATGCCGGCAATCTTGCCTAGATTGTTGGCGTTGAATGTCTTCTCGAGCTTTACTTTACTATTCCCAAGGATTGGCTTGCTTTCGAACCGATCTGTAACCCACTTCTTCAGACTGCCTTTAGCCCACTCTATCTGTCTAGATCCTGAGTAAGCAAAAGGAAGGTTGCCGAATTCGATCATGAGCAGAATGCGAGCTGCAAGATCAATGGAGTGGCTACAGCAAGCATCGCTATCAGGAAGCTTGCAGGATTTTAACAGCTGCTGGTGTATTTCTTCGCGTGTACGAGAACTTCTTAATAGCTGAGCGATTGCCATGATATCTGCATGGGTTGCTAGAGGCGTATGGCTCCCGCCTTCGTGAAGCGCAATCAGTTCGCACTGTTGGATGTAGTACCTGAAATAAAACTTGAGGTCGGGCTCAACTTCTGACACAGGGGTATCCCACAAAGCAGCGGCTATCGCCTGCTTGGCTGGGCCAGAAAGAGCAGTACGGATAAGTGTTCGTTCGAGCATGGTTACGAGGCTAGATGATCCTTTGCTTTCTTAGTGCGTAGGAGCTGTATTTATGAATTGTCGCTTGCTGAGGCTGAAAATCTATTGGAATACTTATGAGACTCGCTCGGTCCTCGGTACTGCATACCCGCCGCATTATGCTAGACTAAGTCAATCCAGGGTATGCGTGGGCTGTCTAGAGGCGATGCCATCAACACCAAGATGCGTTGGAGAAGCCAATCAAAAGCAGTAGTGTGTGACCACTGATTTCGAGTCAGCCTCAAGCCTACAATCTGCGCAGGTGCCTTGCTCACTCTAAAGGGGTCCGAGCGATAGGCTGACCGATCGGCGGCATAGTTCGCCTGGTTCCGCCAGACCGCGCGACTGGCTATATATATTGACGAAACATACGATAAACACTTGTAAGTTTAAAATGCCTTTGGGATAATTCTCTGACTATTCTTACTATTCTGTAGCTCTAATTAATGCAGCAGAAAGTAAAGATCTCTATTTCAGTTAGGGTAGTAGTTTAAATGAATGAGACGTTATGGATTTCGTGAGTTGGTACGGTTCGCATTTTCATCTTGATCCCTGCAATAGACGGGTAGGGCTGAGCCAATTTGGACTGTAGATCACCGCCACTTCGAGGAAATGGGATAACATTCAGGACGTTAGTTGTTAGTGATCAAGACCATTTGAGCTATTTGAGATCAATTGAAGCATGTTTCTGATAATTATATTTCGGGCTCTTGGGGCGAGCATTTAAAGTCTGAAGCGTTGTTTTGAAACCTGATGCACTTATGCTTAAAAAGCCACAGCATAGCCTTAAATGTGACGACGCATGACAGTGACTCAATGTCAGATCCTGGTCTGAAGCCCACTTCACGGCGATGCGTGGCTGTGCTGACAATGTAATATATACAAATGCGTCAGCCCAGCCTGTATTCTCAATTTCTTCAATAATTTGAGCCTCTTACTAAAACAATGCCAAGAAAAGCCGGGAATGGGTGTATTACATGTCGGTAAGTCTTGGTATTCTGCGGTAGTTGAAGGGCTTCACTAATGGGGTCAGCATTCGTCGTGTGAAATGCGACTTGGCGAAACCTTCGTGTCAAAGATGTTTAACTTCCAAACGACAATGCGATGGATATCTCCCAGAGGACTCAACGGTCACACGACGTCAACTTGCAGAGGCAGCGCGTCAGATGTCAGTAATTGGACCGATCTCGCAAGCTTTATCTCAGTACCCACGGGACAGAAGTCGTTCAGCGTCGCCGACGAATCTAACGCTGTTCGATGTGTTTCGTACACTAACTGCTCCGTCGACTGCATCGTTTATACCGTCGCAGTTCTGGACGAGGGAATTACTCCAGCTGGCGCATTCTGAACCAGCAGTATGGCATGCGACACTTGCCCTGGGGGCGCTGCATCAACGGCATGAGCTTTTCTGGCAAGGTCGTGGACATCACTGCGGTGAGAAATTGTGGTCGCAGGCAAATGAGAATTATGGAAGAGCGATAACGTGTGCGCGAGATGTGAAGGATCCAACACAACTGCTTGCATTGAGTCTTGCACTTGTATCAATAACAAACATGATGGGTCGATGGTCCGAAAGTCAAGTCCACATCATGGCTGGTCATCGGCTGCTAAGTCAAGCAGGACATGGGTCGGAGACGTCAGGCGCTGCAGAGATATTGACGCGGCTGGACTTGATGGCCATGACATTCTCTGATTCATCAGCGCCGTATCCTTATAAAATGGCGCCGAGAACGGTGTGGATAGATGAGTACATGAAGACGGCGGAGATACAGAGCTATGGACAAGCTGGTACGGCGCTGTTTGGGATGATGAGAAGACTCATGATGTTGTCTGAGACGACGGTTCCAGGGGATGAAGAGGGCGCTGCGAAGGACCTTGTGATGCTCCATCTTACAATGGAGGACCTTGCCTCGTGGGAGCGCAAGATGGCCCAGTTCGAGAAGAAGCATCCGAATCCCCACGACGAAACAGGCGCCGTGTCCATCAGGCTGTACCACACAATGCTACGAATGTTCCTATCAGGAGGCGCTTTCGGCCCAGAAATACGATGGGACAGATACCTAGGCCACTACGAACGCATCCTCACACTCGCAGAAACACTGTGGTCCAACACACCACCCTCCCAAGTCCAATCCCCCCTCTCCCTAGAATCAGGCTTCATAGTCCCCGCCTTCATGGTCGCCCAGCGCTGCCGCCATCCCTGGCTGCGTCGTCGCGCAATCAGTTTCCTCTACAAGATCAAGCGGCAAGAAGGAATGTGGCACAGCGACGGTGCAGCAGCAGTAGGTCAACGCATAATGGAGATTGAAGGGCAGAAGTACTTTGCTAGCGATTTGGCTTCGCCGTTGGAGGCGATGGAGGATGTTCCTTGGGAGATGTGGGCGGAGACGGAGGATATTCCTGCGCGGACGAGTTGGGCGGGTATAGAGAGGGTTCCGGAGAGGATGAGAATGAGGGAGACGTTGGTTATGGTTGATGTGGTTGAGAAGAGGGTTGAGTTGTCGCTTATAATGAGTTCAGGCGATGATGTTGGGATTTTTGGAGAAGTGAAGTCTGAGACTGTGGTGTTTGGGTAGAACCAGTTACTGAGTAAGCGTATCGACATTTTTCGTATTCGAGTGACGCGTTCGTATTCGCATCTGAAGATGCAAGAATGTGAGATTTCCAAACGGACCCCGAGATTCCCGCTTCCCATTTATTTTTCCCGATAATAATTCGAGATTGGCCAATGGGAGAGTTTTGAGATAATCCTTCTGTCGTGGGGATGGAAATGGTTCGATGGCGGATCTCGAGTTTCCGATGTTGCCAAGCCTCCACTCACTGTAAACGGTGTAAGATGTTTGGGTGGAGGGGAAGGAGTAAGGCTGTGGTCAATGGCTGGTACCTACAATATGATTGGAGTATTTAAAAGAGGCGTACTCAGCTCCGTCTTACAAACAACAACAACAAACTCACCTCAACTTCAACTTCACTTCAACTCTTGCACAGCAGATACAGACACAATGGACACTCTCGTCGAAAGCGTCAACGCAACAGCTAAAATTCCCCTTCATCCATTCTGGCCTTTGAACGCAGCGCTTCCTCAATATGCCGCCAACACTCTATCCTCCCGCGCCCTCGTAGCATCCTTCGTCGTCGGCGCAAGCGTCATTCTCGGAGTAACTCTATCACTGATTCAACAATCTCGTCGAAAGCTATCAAAGACGGAGATGTTTATGACACTCTGGTTTGCGCTCTGCGGCTGCATCCATTTGTTCTTCGAGGGTATATACTCCCCTTCTATACCGGGTTGGTAGTGATGCTAATAGATCAGGTTACTACGTTGTCAACTTCGTCGACATCTCCAACCGACAATTCCTCTTCGCCCAGCTCTGGAAAGAATACTCCCTCTCAGACTCCCGCTACCTCACCCAAGATTCCTTCCTCGTCCCCATGGAAGCCATAACTGCCTTCCTCTGGGGTCCCATGTCGTTTTTCTGCGCCTGGAGTATCGTCAAGCAACATCCTCTGCGACACCCGATCCAGCTGATCATCAGCGTTGGACAACTCTACGGTGATGTGCTGTACTTTGGCACTTGCTACTTCAACGAGATTGTTCATAGCATTGTGTACTGTCGGCCGGAGCAGTTTTACTTTTACATGTATTATGTTTTCTGTAATGCGATCTGGATTGTTATCCCGACGGTTTGTGTGGTTCATAGTGTTGTTTTGACGAAGAGGGCTTTTGCGAAGGTTCAGGAGGTTGAGAGGGTGAAGAAGGGGATTTAAATGGGGTGGTAATGGAGGAGAGGTGACAGATAAGTTGACACTGGGATGCGGAGGATGAAGTAGCAGTAGAAAAGTCACTCCTTTTCACTTCAACATAATTGACTCACGTTTGTCTCTTCTCGCAATTGATATAAATTAGAGAAGTATACTAACAGGTACCTAGGCGACCCCGATTAGAGCAAGTTACCTTCACTTTCGCCCGGCCCCCTTCACAATCCGCTTTTCCCTACCGCCACCTTCACCCTCGTCACCCCTTTCTGCCCAAATTCATTCGCCTCTGCCTTCCCAGTTTCATCCAGGTGCTAAAATATGGCATCAATACTTAGTAGCGCCCAAGTACAACCACGTGCTGGCGGCATGAGTGAGTTGAAGATAAGATGGCCTTGACCAGGGGGTAGACCAGATAAGTTGCGTAGAAGGACCGGAGGGAGCACGAGCGAATATCCATTGTCGATACGATATCCGCAAAAACGACTGCACAATTGGGGAAAATAAAGCCTTAAGCAGGAGTGTTGCCCTTTTGAGCCTCACGGGCTTCACGGGCTTCACGGGCTCTGGCGAGCGAGTAAAAGACTTGTGGCTGCTTCAGCCTCCCGTCTCCTTTCTTCGCCATGTTAGCGTCTTGGAAATAGTCGAGATCCTACAATTTCTTGTTAATGCCTTGCATTCTGAAGGTGTTGGCGTGGTGTATGACTTACGATCAACCATTCCGGATCAACGGCTGTGACTGAAGACAGGTATTGATAGGCACTGTAAGAAAAGCCACCGTAGACGACCCATTCATGGTTAATTCCGACGAGGCTGCTATCAGGATGGAGGCCAGCCGGCCAGTTGCCATGGACAGTCTTGTACCAGTCTGTGCCACCCGGGTCACGAATGGCGGAACGGTAGAAGAACGAGCGAGCCAGTGCTTTGCGGATGTTGACATCGTAGTCGGGACTTGTGAAGTCCGAAACGGTAGGTTCCTGGTCGAAAAGGCTCGTGAAGGATTCTTTCAGTTGCTTTCGTAGTCTGACCGCCTCCTCCAGAACACCTCGGTTGAGGAATGCGTGCGCACACCATTCGTCCACAGCCTTATCAGCGGCGGCTTTGCCCATAAGAGTCTGGAACTGATTCTTGGTTCTGATGTAAGAATGAAATGCATTCATGAGGCTCATCTGATCCGAGACTGGACAAGAGAAGCGTTGGTGAGCCAGGTCCGCCGCATAGCGAAACGGCTGTGGGCGGAGAAACATCGACTGCTGGGTGTTCTCAAGTGCAGCAATTGTGATCATCTCATCGCTACATCCCAAGCTCGACGCCTCAGCGAATGCGTTATACCACGCCGGGTGGATTCGTAGTTTTGCGGCCATCTTGCCTTTGATCGTAATTGAGCTGTCCTCAGCCAAGTAGCCCCTGACCATCTGTCTCAGCAAAGTTCGCAAGTCAGGTGTTGGTACTTACATCCAAAAGAGATCCTCAAACGCACGGAAGGCGGGTTCCGGGTGGGGAGGGACAACAAAGTCGAAGTTTGCGACATCGTGAAAGCCTAGAGCTTTGAGCAGCAGTACCATTTCTGACAGGTCGCTCTTAAGGATATCGGGTGCTGTTGAAGGAAGAAAGATCTCGTCAAAATCCTTCTTCGTGTACATGCGATAACAGGTCCCTGGGCTGGAGCGGCCGGCGCGACCAGCACGCAGCCGCGCTGATGCTTTGGATATAGGTACCTTCCTCAGGGTATCACATCCCAGTCGAGGATTAAATCCGTGCCGAATTGCCAGGCCAGTGCGGTTGTCGAGACGGACGGAATATCCGACCTCTTCGCCTATCTTCACGTCCATCTCGTCCGCAACTCGCTGAGCTGCAGATGATGCAGCGAGCCGCGTTGGCAGCGTACAGATGATGCCCTTCTTGCTGGCATACTCATCCCAAAAGACAAACTGCGGAATTTGTGTAGTTTTTCCTGAGCCAGGTTCGCTGGAAAGGACAATAACCTTGCACAATGTTAGTATGCAAGAACCGTCAGGGTATCGTCGACCAGGAATGAAAATTACCTTGGTGCTGTGGTAAACGTCAAGAAATTCCTGTCTCATGGAAGAGACTGGAAGCTCGCGTCGGGCTTCGAGTAGTTTGAAATACCGTTCCGAATGCTGCTTGTCTTTGCGCAGAGGATGGTTCTCGGCGTCCTCAAGCTTTATAGCCTCATTAGCCGTGGTTTTGTTCCGTTTCAAAAGATCCATGTTTCTTTCGAGTGGCTTGTGAACCGACTCTCACGGTCTCTAGAGTCGAATTTGTGAATTGATGCGGATGAGACAGGATGAAGATGGGTAAAGATGGGTTTACGGGAGGAGGTTCTTGGAGGAAGAAGATGGGAGTTTCCCGTGACTCAACTGCCTTGGGTTTTGTTTGTTGAAGGTTGCTGTCTCCATTACCCACCTGCATACTCCACTGATGGACTTCCGGCAACAAACGGTGTCGGGCAGTGACAAGCACCGAGACAGGTAAATAGAAACTGACATCCAATCTGTTTCCATGGACTTTCAGGCTGTGAGGCATACTCGTCCGCGAATAATGAGGCTCAAACTTTACAGTTGGGAATACGGCAGTGTAGAGATGGGACAACAGGATGTCCCTAGGCGGAATATATATATAATGCTAGGGACTGGGAGTCGGGAGGGAAGAAAGATTGATACATATGATTTAGAGCTAAAAAGTATGGCCAAGACTCACTCGATTCATCTGAAGTGATGTGCACACTTTATTATGAGCTACTGGACAAAGGTGGCTTAACGAGCTGATGAAGATATATTGAGCCCCTTGAGAGAATATCTGGTCAGAGTCAACAAATGCCATATATCCCCTCTGTTAGGCCAAGCCAAAAGCCCAGGGAACCACTTTCTATAGTAAGCTCAATCTATAGTTTAAAGGTAACTGAAACAAACATCATATATAACACTCTAGAGGCTTGTAACCTATTGAGATATAAGAAGCAGCTTGATCTATCTATCTATCTCGATTAGCAGAAGCTGGAGCTTATATAGCCCAGCTAGACTTCTGGATGGTTCCTTAAGTTTGCTCTATAGGCGAGCTGCATCTAAAGAAACATGTAAACATAACTAACAAATATAGCAAATAGCAAATTGAGGGAGCAACAGGTCTATCCAACACCCTCTAGACAATTGTTATCACAAACCTGATAGCCCACAAACTGCAAATAGAACGGTGATGTTTGGCTTTGGCAATCGCGCGAATGCAGCACATTTGGTCTTTCTTCCACGAGTCTTCTTTTATGCATCGTCTAGGTATCTCAGACTGCTCTGGCCTCCTTTCGGTGGGTAGCTTTTCGGGTGTTCCTACAACACCAACACTCTCTGGCCCACGATGATCTATCGATGAGTTCGCCAACAGCTTCACCGACTAGATGATCCTAGCCTTACGCTTCCGTCTTCTCTTGAGGAGGAATCCAAGACGCAACCCGAGAAGGCTGAAGTTTATTCTCACTCTGGCTGTCAAACCTTTAGCAATGCTCATCGCCCAAGGTATCATTTTCACCATCTGTTCGGAAAGCCCGGCTGGCAGTTCACCAGCTGCCTGACGAGCGCTGGTCAACTGTTTGTCTCTGGTAACAGCACCAAGCATAGTGATACTTGCCTAGCTCATGAACGGGGTGCTTTGGCTGTTGTTCCTACGGCGAGATTTAATTGTGCCATTCTTCTTGCCCTCACTGGTGACAAGTGTGCTTCTACTTGGTCCTCCCACTTGTATGTTCGCGCAAGATGCTATCATGGCCAGCACTACTAATAAACATCAAATGCAAACTGTCAATGCCATTCATAATACTCGTTTTATTACGCTTGTCACTTCAAACACTAATCATCTCATGACATCTTGACATGTACATGAACCATCACATTGTCCTCTTAGCCATTCTCTTCCAGTGTATCCATTTCTGCGTTCCAAGCGACTCACAAACTCTCTGCAACTTGTCAGCAAACTCAGTCACGAAACCGACAAGCATCGAACTTACCTCTCTGTTATCCCTGAAATCCGTATAAAATCCATTCCAGATTTCCCTCTCCGCACAGGTCGTCTCATTCGTAGCACAATCCGGCTGATTCTGCAATCTCACCTCAGGATCATTGATCCACGGCTTTGGCACAGGCCAATCCGAAAAATGCACAAACTTGGCCTCGTTCAGCACAGCGTTAGGATCCCAGTGCTCCCTCTCACTACCAAGATACGCTGAATGGTCTTTGGCTCTAAACTCCGCTGTGAGCATATCGTACTTCCTGTGAGGCAGAATAAGAGCGCTGTCGAGGTATAGACTGTTAACGATCTCCATGTCGTAGTCGTTTGGTCCGATGCTGTTCATCTTTTGGACAATACGCTCAAACTCAACCTCGTCGGGTTGGATCAGCATTAGTTGCGAGGAGAGGATCTTCTTGGGTGGGTTGTCGTTGTAGAGCCAGTATGCGCGGGGCATTGCGACGGGACAAGGGGGAAGTTCGAAGAGTTCGTCCATGTGTTGGAGGACTGTGCTGTCTGAGTCGAGGGAGAGGACGCGTTCGTATTGGGTCTGGTTGAAGGCGAGGAGTTTGGTGAAGGAATCGGCCCAGGTTTCTGAGAAGAGTCAGAGAACGACGTGGAGCTGGACTTTGTGATAAACGTACCGTCTTGTCCATCGCGGTGTTGGATCTCAATGGGTTGAAGACTGACATTGTACTCATCTCTTGCCTTTATCAAGAGCTTTCCACCATGCGAGCTTGCGTGCTGGGCCTCTGGGTCAAGCATCTCCTGCGGATACATCAACAGTCGATCCGCCTTGCTTCCCAACCGATGCAACGCCTCAAATATCATGACTGAGTTGCACAAATAGTCCTCATTTGTGACATACTGGATGTAAGCGAACCTAGACCAGTCGCCTCCCTCATCAACGGTCTCATTCTCATACTTCCCGCCACTCATCTCCTTAAGATCCTCCTCATCCCAATCCCCATCATCTTCAATATTGACAAACGGAAGAAACTCATCATCATCAGCAAAGTCTCCAATCTCTCCCTTATTCTCAAGATCTTCGATATGCGCTGCCGAGGTCTGACGAGGTGTTGGAACGACAGTCGTCTCGAATGTCGGAGTGTACCCTTCCTCGTCTTCTTCAACAAAATCCAAGGCGTGGTTCTTCCATCTCTCAGGATCCGGTACAGCTGCGTTGGAAACGAAGGAGAGCTTGATGAGGAAGTAGAAGCATATCGTGATGATAGTAAGTGGTGGTAGGATCCTGCAGAATCGCGACATGAGTGTTGATGCTACACCCATCTTGTATTCCCAACCCCGCAACACACGAGAATTAGACTGTAGAGAATTATCTTGCGATTGCTAAAAGAGGAACAATTGAGGTCAAGACATTTTTTTGTCGTGGACAGGAGATAGGGACTCGAAGCAAGGGAGGCAAGAGCCAAGTATCAAGGGATTGGGTTTGATGAACACAACCCTTTGCAAGGCTGATGTGAAACCATGTCTCACAGTCAACTAATCAACATCCTTCCTGTCGATCAATGGTATTTAGAGACATGAACTATTTAATTGATGTGGTTTGTCGTATTGGACACCATGCGAGATATTCGCATGTCTCAGAACGCCAAAAGCAATGATAGAAAGGGAGACCCCAGAAAAGGGACTCGATAGCGCCATACTTCATTCCAAACAGAAAGGGGTCTAGATTTACACTCATTGGGGAGCAAGAAACCTAAGACTTTACAAGAGGATGTCAAAATAAACTTCGTAAAGACGTCTATAAGCTTAGGCTAGATTTACCTAAATATATTCAAAGTTGAGGGTCAAGGTCTTAAGATCTCCTGCCTCCCTGAAGGGAGACCAGAATTACCTTTCCTATGTAGGATCAAGTTTGGTGTGTCGCAGCTTGATTGACCCTCCTTGAAGCCAAAGGAGTTCGGTGCATGGAGCACCAGAAATGCCTCATGGCGATACTTGAACAAAGTAGTGTAAATGTAATTTTGAACACATGATTGAACAAACTACCGCACGAACAAGGAACATAATATCTGTAAGTCTCGTTGTAAACTTGATCCATCGATGCGCAGTTCCAAACCGGCACGAGACGTAGGCGTTTTCTGGGATGGCAAGACTCGTATTCTTCTTTCAGACGCCTTCTCACACCATAACTAGGTGCCAAATCGACAAATAGTAACAATTTGAACCTTGGGTATTAATTTGGCGATGATTTTACGGAAGATATTTTTGATTGACTTGAGAACTGAGTCTAAGAAGGGTACTCCGTTGATGGGGACATAACATAGGTCCTGAAAAAGCCTCCAACCGTCCCTTGCTCTCGAAATTTACAGCACGATCAGCATCCACACCAAACATAGCAACATGCTCAAGCTTGAGATGTTAGACGCTAAATATTTCCGTGCAGTGCCGTGAGGTGCTGAGGTGCTGAGGTGCTGAGGCACTTGCAACAAGATCAAGCTACGAGTAGCTGTCTGCTGCATCTACTCCCCTTGGCCGATGCCCTCCTCTTCTCCTGCACCATCGATATCTTCACCGAATCACTCCTCCGGTCAGAAAACGATTCAGAGTAACCTAATATAACTGCGAGCAGTGATTATGACTGGCCAAGGTACTATTAAGCAACGCCGCGCGCGGCCTGAGAACCCAAACGGCAAAAAGCAGGCCATGACCAACCCATCACCTACAACACGCACCGTCATGCAGCATGATATTGTCGAGTGGCGGCGAGACAACAAGTACATCCTCAGCGGTTATCGACCGTTGGAAGCAGACTATTTACAAGTCATCAAAAGTCTCACTTTCTTGCACAATGAGACCTGCAACGTGTATACCCATCTGATCGGTGCAGCGCTGCTGCCACTCTTTGCGGTCGCCATTCTCCGAGCCATCTATGGGCCACAGTACATTAACGTCACAGAAACTGACTTCATCATGTTCAGCGTCTTCTTCTGTTCCGCCGAGAGCTGTCTCATCTTTAGCGCCGTGTATCATCTCATCGGAAGTCACTCACGCGAGGTGGAACAATTCTGGCACCGGATGGACTTACTAGGGATCGTCATCGTCACCGTTGGAACCTTCATCCCTGGGATTTACTACATCTTCAACTGCGAGCCATTTCTGCAGAAGATTCACTGGGCTATTGTTTGTTACCCGGGCCCCTAATATACACCCTTGGCTGTGAGAGTTGACAAGGCATGCTGACCAGGTCGTTAGGTTATCCTTTGCGGATCTGCCACCGCGACTCTCATCTCCATCCCCAAGTTTAGGACGTTGCGATGGCGGAAGGTCAGAGTCGGCGCCTACGTTGCACTGAGCGCGTCGGCTTTTATCCCTTTGTTGCATGGCGTACAAGTCTATGGGTTAGACTATATGCTCGAGTATTCAGGCATGAAATGGTACCTTGTCGAACTTCTTCTGTACGGGGGAGGTTGCGGCCTCTATGCAGTACGAACATCTTGACTTCCCTTCCCCTGAAGAGCCGTCTCTGACCTAGCTTGCAGTTCCGAGTCCCTGAGCGTTTTGCACCTGGCCAATTCGACATCTGGTTCAGCTCACATCAGATCTTTCATATATCGATCCTATGCGCCATGTACGTGCATATAATTGCACTGATGCAGGCTTTTACAGCGTGTCATACGTTGGACATATGCCACATTCAGTCTGTTCACCAAGCGAGGGAGGCAAGGTCGTAAGGGCCAGGGAACAGAAGCTCTACCAGATCTTACTTATACATAGGTGCTTGCAAGCGCGTTTATTTGACCAATGGTCCCTGCTATTCAGCGCACGTTAGATCTCCATGCCTTTCGTAGTTAGTCGGAATACAGGGTCCGTCCAGCACGCCATTACCTGCAGAACCTGCAGGGGGTGCAAGAAGACTCCTGACATTGAACTGAGGGGCCAAAAATATTTAGTCCAAGATCTTCTGTATCTACACTAAACTATACTGAGCTTACCTAGAGGTACCTAAGGCTTCTTGTCACTTAACATCAAGGTCCTGAGTTTTATTGCATCCCCCAGACCCTGCAGGGGCCACACTCCCCAAACCACAGCCACAGCGACGTCACCCCTCGTTCCACCAAACCATCTTACACGATAGCCAGCGATAAGAAAGCCAAACAAACAGAACAAACTTTTGTCAACAAGAAAAAGACTCGCCCATCGGGGTTGGAGCAACCATGTTGTCAAGGTTTTTCAACCGGGCGTATGCCGCCGCCATGTCATCCCGCGGAGAGTACCAACCCCTCCCAAACAACGATGAACCGGAAAACACCATGGAGAGACAAGAGGCCAGAGCTGAGAATTATCGCGATGCAGCGGCTATGCTGCTCATCAAGATGGGCCGTTCGCCGGATGAGCAGATCACCATTTCGCCAGCTGACGATGCACGGATTTTACGACGTATTGACATTGCGTTGCTCCCCCTCATGCTCTCGGTGTACTTTCTGCAAGCCTTGGACAAAGCAACATTATCATATGCCTCAATATTCGGGCTTATCGAAGACACCAACCTCGAGGGCGATCAGTACTCATGGCTTGGCAGTATTGTGTATCTCGCGCAATTGATAATGCAACCGCCTCTCGCCCTCGCATTGGTCAAGTTACCCATTGGAAAACTCACGAGCGCTATGGTGCTGGCGTGGGGAGTCACGCTTGTTCTCATGACTTGGGCGAGCAATTTCAAGACGTTGATGGTTGCGAGGTTCTTTCTTGGTGCGTTTGAAGCTAGTATTGGGCCGAGTTTTATTGCGATCACGCAGATGTGGTGGAGGAGAAGGTATGTTTGATGGGTTGTGGTGTGAGATGGTACTGATGGCTTGAAGAGAGCAGACTTTGAGAATTGGGTCGTGGTACTGTATGAATGGGTTGACGTGGGTGGTGAGTATTTCCCTCTTTGTTGATGGTCTGGACTAATGATCTACAGCTTGGAAGTCTTATCACTTATGGACTCGCACGCATTGATTCCAAGATGAAGCCGTATCAGGTACATCTCACTGTCTTCTACAAGTCGCTGTACTAACACCAGTAGATAATCTTCCTCTTCTTCGGCGCAATCACAGTCGGAGTCTCCTTCGTCATGTTCTTCTGGATGCCCGACTCACCCACCGAAGCCAAGTTTCTCACCGATGAAGACAAGATCATTGCGATCGAGCGTCTTCGCAACAACCAAATGGGCGTCATGTCTCGGGAGTGGAGGATGTCTCATGTTGTTGAGACACTGAAGGACCTCAAGACATGGTGTTGGGTTGCAATGATCTTTTGCATCTCCGTACCTTCAAACGGTATCTCGACTTTCGGACCTCTGATCATCAAATCATTTGTTTCGGATCCCTTTGAGACGATGTTGTTCAATGTTCCTGTTGGCGTTTCGCACATCATCGCTGTGTCGGCGAGTGCTTATATCGCCATGAAGTGGAAGCTCAAGGGCCCTGTTATTGTTATGCTGTGCATACCTCCCATCGTTGGGTGTGCCATTATGCTACACTTTGAGCATAATCTTGAGAACAAAGGGGTTCTGCTAGCGGGTTACTTCTGTCTGTGCACATACACTGGTATCAGTGAGTATTCTCTCATCTCATGTCTCGAATCATCTAACAAGTGCAGCACCCTTGATTTACTCATGGTCAGCACAAAACACAGCTGGCGACACAAAGCGCAAGTCCACATCAGCACTCATCTTCATCAGCGCCTCAGCCGGTAACATCGTCGGTCCTCTTCTCTACTCCCCCGACGAAGCACCAGCCTATACCCGCGGTCTTCGCTCCAATCTCGCACTTTACATAGTGGTCATCGCTCTCGTCGTGGTAACGTCTCTGCACCTCGCCCGATTGAACCGCCTTCACAGCCAACGCCGAGTCGCGCTTGGAAAGAGTGCCGTGCTGGTAGACCGGAGTCTTGAAACCGCGGAAGAGGCGGAGAGGATAGAGCACATGGAGAGATCATTGCGTGGAGGGGTGCTGCGTGAAGCAGAAGACAATGAGGATGGTAGGGTTGCCGACGTGGGAGATCTAGAAGGGGATAGGGCGGATCGGAAGGACGAGGATAAAGGGTTTGGTGATATCACGGATTTGGAGAATGAGGATTTCTTGTTTGTGTTTTGATACCCTGGCACAGACATTCAATGACGTTATGAGTACACATAGAGGCACAAAGATTCAGCATCACAATTCACGTCTTTCATTGACAATTAGAAGTCAACAATATCGAAGCATGAGCTTTTCCAAGACTGATCTGCCAAGCTGCCAATGCCGTTCAGTCCCGTCTTCTGGTGCGTTGTCTAGCTCATGCATTTACCCCAGCTGCCCAGGCCTCAAGCGCCAAAAAGACTTGGGGTCTTCAACGAGCAAGTCAAAAATAACTCATCAGAGATCCGATATCGTCACCCTATAGATGTCTAATTCTTTTAGTCATCAAGCGTTGAATTTCTCGGTTTTTCTTACCCATCCAGCCAGGTACACAGCCGCACTGCCACGATGTAGCACCGCCACTCTTGGCCACTCTGACCCCAGAGCAAGTCAAGCCGCAGATGACGACGCAAAAACATGGATTGGAAGTTGGACATGAAGAGCTGAAACTGGTCAGTGAATTGCTGAGTAAGAGGCTTGGATGCCTCCACGTTTCTTATATCTGACTATTTGTTTGCTACATCCTCAGGACATCATCAATTTACTTCGTTATTCACTTGTTCTTCGAAGCTGAAGTGATTCCCCACACTCAGCCCCTCCAAGTGCCCCTCCATCATCACGGATATTCCACAGAGACAACGAGCTGGGCATTGTACCTGGTCAAGTGTCCTTCTTATAGCCTCCGTTTTCACTGCATTGATCGCAGTATTTTTATCAAATACTTTTACGTCTTTTACTTCAGTCAAAATGGGTGGTGGTCCTGAAGGTTTCCGCACCGTCGCTTATTTTGTCAATTGGTATGAAACTACCCTGTATCGAGACATTGAACTCAGCTAACGAGAACAGGGCCATTTATGCCCGACAGCATCGTCCTCAAGATCTCCCCGTTGAGAACCTCACACACGTTCTCTACTCATTCGCCAATGTTCGCAGCGACTCTGGCGAAGTGTAAGTCTCACCCAACTCTCATCTTATTGTAGCCCCGCTAACATGATCAGCCATCTCACCGACTCATGGGCCGATACCGACATTCACTGGGACGGCGACTCCTGGAATGACCAGGGAACCAATTTATACGGCTGTATGAAGCAGCTCAATCTCCTCAAGCGTCGTAACCGGAATCTCAAGGTCCTTCTCAGTGTTGGAGGATGGACCTACAGCAGCAACTTCAAGGCTCCTGCCAGCACACCCCAAGGACGCGACACTTTCGCCAAGAGCTGCGTTGACCTTCTCAAGAACCTCGGATTTGACGGTATCGACATTGATTGGGAGTATCCTCAGAACGCAGATGAGGCTAGAGACTATGTTGAGCTGCTTGCTGCTGTTCGACGTGAGATGGATGCTTATGCCCAGACTTTGAGCCAGCCTTATCATTTCGAACTGACAGTTGCTTGTCCCGCTGGCGCGACAAACTTCCAGAAGCTTGACATCCGCGGCATGGATCGATATCTTGATTTCTGGAACCTGATGGCCTACGATTATGCTGGATCTTGGGACTCTGTTGCTGGCCACCAGGCGAACTTATACCCATCCCAGGACAACCCCCAATCAACACCCTTCTCTACATCCGCCGCAATTGACTTCTACGTTCGCAGCGGCGTGTCCCCGGGGAAAATCGTTCTCGGCATGCCCCTCTACGGCCGAGCTTTCCAGAACACCGATGGCCCAGGCCGACCCTACCAAGGCACCGGCGAAGGAACCTGGGAGGCCGGTGTCCACGACTACAAGAAACTTCCTCTCGAGGGCGCTACAGAGTATGGGGACAGAGGATGCTGCGCAAGCTACTGCTACAACCCCCAGACACGAACCATGGTCACATACGACACACCGCGAGTTGCCTGGGACAAGGCCGAGTATGTCAAGAAGTGGAAGCTCGGAGGTGCAATGTGGTGGGAGAGCAGTGCGGACAAGACTGGTGATCAGAGCTTGATCACGACGGTTGTGAATGGGTTCGGTGGACAGGGTGCGCTCATGAGACAGGATAACTGCATTGAGTATCCTGCTACCAAGTATGATAACTTGCGAAATGGGTTTCCCGACAATTGAGGCGAAGTGGACTTGGTGGGTCAAGGAGTAAGATGAGCGTTGGTGTTGACTGAACGCTCACTTACAATAAAACTACATAAGTAAACGAACAGTATGAATGAATCACGGCCTCAAGAAGAATCAATAAGACACAATATTAAGTTTACAAATTCCTGCATGCTTCATCCATAAGTCTCATCCATCTGATGCAACCAGACCATCCACGTGACCTATCACTAGCCACACCAGCCTCATCTGGTCCGTGCGCAAGCTGCCAGAAAATTTCCACCTGGAAAAAAAGTGTGAAAATCTTAAGCCTCGAGCCATCACCAAACCCATTCGACGCGGAATCATTCCCAATTGCGGCACCGGCAGGGAACGACAAGATGTCGCACATCGACTACGCTCTATACGAATCGCCCGTGGGCTATGCCCTCTTCAAGGTGGTGCATCAGCAGGATGCCGTGGGCCTGAAATTGAAGGAGACTCAGGCTGCCACCAACGACCTCGCCAAGTTCGGCAAGATGGTCAAGCTGGCCAACTTCAGCCCTTTCAGGTATTTTGAAACTTCGGGTGTGCGATGCTGATGGATGCGCGATAACTGACACTTGCAAAAGGGGTCACGTCGAGGCTCTTGAGAACATTAACCTCGTCACTGAGGGTATCGTCTCCGACTACCTCAAGTCTGTCCTCGAACTCAACCTCCCCCAGACCAGCGGCAAGAAGACCAAGGTCGTCCTTGGTGTTTCCGAGAAGAACCTTGCTGGCGCGATCAAGGGCCTCTTCCCCGGCCTCGAGTGCGAGACCGCCGATACCTCTGACATTGTCGGCGACGTTATTCGCGGTATCCGACTCCACGCCGACAAGCTTCTCGGCGGACTCAAGTACGGCGATGTTGAGAAGGCCGGTCTGGGTATGGGCCACGCCTACTCCCGTGCCAAGGTCAAGTTCAGCGTCACCCGCAACGACAACCACATCATCCAGGCCAGCGCGACCATCGACTTCCAGGACAAGGGTGTCAACCAGTTCTACATGCGCGTTCGCGAGTGGTACGGATGGCACTTCCCTGAGCTGGTCAAGATTGTGTCCGACAACTACACCTACTGCAAGCTTGTTCTAGCCATTGGCGACAAGAAGAGCTTGAACGATGACAAGCTCCACGACATTGCCGCCCTCGTTGGTGAGGATGGTGAGAAGGCCCAGGCCATCATTGACGCCGCCAAGGTCTCCATGGGTCTCGACATCTCTGCTGCTGATCTCGAGATTGTCCACGGCTTCGCCGAGGCTGTCGTCAAGCAGGCCGACAACCGCAAGTCCACCTCCGCCTACCTCGAGAAGAAGATGTCCGACATCGCCCCCAACCTGCAGACCCTCATTGGCACTCCCGTTGCCGCCCGCCTCATCTCTCACGCTGGTTCTCTGACCAACCTCTCCAAGTACCCTGCCTCTACTCTCCAGATCCTCGGTGCCGAGAAGGCTCTTTTCCGTGCGCTCAAGACCAAGAGCAACACTCCCAAGTACGGTCTCATCTACCACAGCAGCTTCATTGGCAAGGCCGGTCCCAAGAACAAGGGTCGCATCTCCCGATATCTCGCCAACAAGTGCAGTATGGCCAGTCGTATCGACAACTTCTCCGAGGAGCCCTCAACCCGCTTCGGTGAGGCTCTCAAGCAGCAAGTCGAGGACCGATTAGAGTTTTACGCCACTGGCAAGAAGCCCGCCAAGAACACCGATGTCATGGTATGTGTACTCGAAACGCAATGACTGAATAATGCTAACTATTCTACAGAAGGGTGTTATGGACCTCCTTGACGACGGTGACAATGCTGGCTCCGACGAGGAGATGGCTGACGCTCCTGAGCCCGAGACCAAGAAGTCCAAGAAAGACAAGAAGGAGAAGAAGGAAAAGAAAGAGAAGAAGGACAAGAAGGAGAAGCGCAAGAGAGATGATGAGGATGCCGAGCCCGTGAAGGAAGACGGTGAGAAGAAAAAGAAGAAGAAGAGAAAGTCCAAGGCTGCGGATGACGAGTAGAGCTCTTCCTATTGTTTGAGAGCGTCTGGTTTATGCTGTCTTCTCGACAGAGCGTTCCAGGAACACGGATAATGGGAGATGCATCTTCAGTCATGATAGACGTTGCGCAAGGGCAAGTCGGATTCTGGTTCAACGACTCCCGCCCCAGCAAGAACCTCCTCGCGCGGAGTCCCTCACGACTCGCTCCCAACAGAAGACGCCATTCCTGAAAAGGGCGGCGAGAAAGCGATGGGATGGTGGCGGGAGACTTTTGCTTCCAGGGCCCTTACGCAACTGTTTGAGGAGTTTTTGTAGGATCTTGATCTCTGGCTTATGGCTTTTGGGCGTTTGAGGGCATTTGGCTTTGATTGTAAAAGACTGTTTTTCACTACGAGGGAAAACTCATACCCTTTGTTTACAAAAACATGCAAATTCACTGAAGACTGCGATTATCGTGATTGGGATTGTGAATGTAGGCCCAAGGACAGCTGTGCGTGTATGTTATCGTGGTGTTGATGAAGACAGCATGGTCAGTGGTGTACAAAAAGGCGACCGAATAGAGGAGCTGATTGAGTGACATTCATGGTAACTATCATATGCTATCCGAGGCCTTCTGCTGTGCTCTTGGGCCATCCTTGTCGGATCGCTTGGTGTTGACGACGCGCCCCACCAGGGCAAACGAGGCTCTGGCGAGATAAAAATTTCACCAGTGGACACCAGGAAATTCATGCGAGGCTGCGAAATTCAACTGATAAGGACTGATATGAATGAGCGATTACAAGGGTCTTGGCGATTTTGCAATGAGTTTGGCGTGTTGTACTCTGTAGAGCAGGTCGTGGCCAAGATACGTGAAGCGCACCAGACTGAATTTTGATGTAGGTTTAAGTGGCAAATCACCATGACGAGCAGACAACATGATCAGATCCAAGCAAAGTCACAGGGGAGAACGGGTTGTGTAATTTAACAAGTTTGTCGTCTCAATCAAGCATGCATTATCTCAGAAACCGGATGTGCTTTATGCTACAAAAGCCCGTCAACGCCCATTTTTGGCACCCAATCCGATCCGTCATCAATTCCCAATTCAAGTCCCTTGGTCATGCATTTATTGCTTGTCGAAGACGTAGGTGAGGTGGCAGCGACCGCAGTACTGGCGATCCTGCATGGCAGCCATGAAGACACCAGCGCCGCACTAAAGAGTCAGTCAGTCTCGATCTTGAAATTACAGAAGAGAGAGGTGTGCTTACAGTATCGGCGGGGCACTCGCGTCGAAGTCGCTCGATCTTGCCGTCGGAGTCGACCTTGTAGTACTTGAGGACAGCCAGCTTGGTCTTCTTGCGCTTGTGCTTGATCTTCTTGGGGGTGGTGTAGACCTTCTTCTTGCGCTTCTTGGCCATACCACCGCGGAGGCGGAGGACCAGGTGGAGGGTGGACTCCTTCTGGATGTTGTAGTCGCTCAGGGTGCGGCCATCCTCAAGCTGCTTGCCAGCGAAGATGAGGCGCTGCTGGTCGGGGGGGATGCCCTCCTTGTCCTGGATCTTGGACTTGACGTTGTCGATGGTGTCGGAAGACTCCACCTCAAGGGTGATCGTCTTCCCCGTGAGGGTCTTGACGAAAATCTGCATCTTGCCTAACTGAGACGGTTAGAATCGAGGTTCCCAAGTGTGAAGCATCCGGCTGCTGGCGGAGTATTGTCTCGTTTTTTTTGTGCGGCGACTCTAGTCTTCTCCGAAGATGAACGGTGTCGCTCAAAGTCGATAAAAAAGCGTCGAGTGTGCGCGCAGAGAATTGCGAATTCGATATAACAAAAGAGCAATCCTCAAGTGAAAGGCAATGAAGCCCTCACAGAGACGGGTATTTGCAGCATCTTTCAGACGTACCTCGACAATAAAGAACTTATTGCCTTCCTAAGCAATCCTCAGATGGTGCGAATTGGGATTGAAGAAGATCGACTTTTGGTGGAGGGCAGCGCCCGCTCAGAAATTACAACCAGTCCATCCAGTGGAGTCTGGTCACCTGATTCAGGGTTTTCACTTTTTTTGGTGCGGTGGATCCCGCCGACCTCAGCGTCTGCAGGCTTTTACCGCTTTGCGAGATCCTGGAGTGCTTTGCCCTAGCCAGCTACCCAGTGCCCACCAAACCAACCCCGAAAAAGTGGACTGGCCCTCAAACGTCAATCGACTAAACGCACATTTCAAGAGAGCGCCTCTTACTTCTTCTTTTTCCTTTTCTCTTCACTTGCGTGGACCTGAATATTTACATCCCCAGCAACCGTCAAAATGGTCAAGAAGAGAAAGAACAAGTACGACTTCCCTCCCTCTCCCCGCCTGCAATCGCATATCGCACACCATCATCATCGCCGACGCAGACGAAACAAACACCAACTGTCGCCACGATGATGCTCGACAACGATTGAACGGCTCAACCTCACACTCTGAACAAGAATGCTAACAAGCTTTTTCTTACAGCGGCCGAAACAAGAAGGGCCGCGGCCACGTCAAGCCCATCCGATGCAGCAACTGCTCGCGATGCACCCCCAAGGACAAGGCGATCAAGAGATTCACCATCCGCAACATGGTTGAGTCTGCTGCTATTCGTACGTTTTTTTACTCCTCGCTTCTGCTCGATGAACACTCGCTTACAATTAATTTACAGGTGACATCTCGGATGCCTCCGTCTTCGCGGAGTACACCGTGCCCAAGATGTACCTGAAGCTGCAGTACTGCGTCTCTTGCGCCATTCACGGCAAGATTGTCCGGTACGTTGTCCTCCCCGGGAGTGTGACAACTGCGCCCTGGTTGCGTATGTGCTTCAGATGAGCCTTGGAGTACTTTTATTCATGTTCATCATGAAGACCATACACACTCCCAGACCTGCTGCGCAGCTGATGCCCACACTCCCAGTTCGTTTCGCCCCAGACCCTTGAAGCTGACCAGAATGTTATAGTGTCCGATCCGTCGTTGGCCGACGCAACCGTGCCCCTCCCCCTCGCGTCCGCTACAACAAGGACGGCAAGAAGATCGTCCCTACTGCCCCTAAGGCTTAAGTGGTGGGTTGATATGATTGTCTTGGGATGGGATGGAGTCCGGTTATGATAGCATCATTCAAAAAATTCACGGATGGGATGAATACCGTTGGGATTATGAGTCTAAGAGATTCCAAAATTCAATCGGACGACGTTTGATGTCCACACGTCATTGACAAACATATGCTTGTTCCTTTCTTTGCTCTGTGTGATTGATGTGACTGTTTTGACTTAAATATTGGATGTATGCGACCGAGTGTCACGTCGCTTCCAATGACATGTTGTAAATGTGCGTCCATATGATCCCATTGCGTCGTCTGTCGTTAGGCTCGTCTTGCTGGTATGCTATGACCCAATTGACTGTAAGATTTGGCGCTTTCCATTTCCTCGTGTGTATCTGGACATCATTCCGAAGCCGTCTGTTTTATTTGATGTGATTGAAGTGCTGATGCTGAATTGTGGCGACTCTTTGCGCTGATGCGAGGCTATCCTCAAACTCAAAGGCATTTCTGCGACAATTGATCCACCGTGCACCTTCTATTGAACGTTGAAAGTCAATCGAACATTAAATAATTTCCTCAAACAAGTTAACGATGTCTAAATAAAATTATCCAACGAATTACTCCTCTTGCGTTGCTGATTGCTCCCTCAATAATATACACCCAATCTACCCTAAAACCCTCCATCAAACTGCTGCACCAAATCCGTCCCATTCTCCGAACAAGCAAACGCATCAACACAAACACCCCCACCACAACAACTCCCCGTCAAGCACAAATACCCATCCCCGCAATCCCCATCAGCTTCACAACTCCCCTTGTAATTCGTACACTCCGTCCACTCAAACGCGATCCCTACACCCGACGCGCTCTTACCGCAGACGCACCCTGTGCCGGGGATGATGGCGTCGCGGGGATAAGAACATGTAGCGCCTTCTCCTTCTGCGACTGCGCTGTTGGGACAGCAGGCGATGCGTGATGAGTCTTGGACTGTGATGTTGTAGGGCTTTGTGGTCTCGGGGGCCCAGTTGAGGGTTGTTATGGCGGGGATGCTTGTTGCGCCGGCGATGAGGGTTAGGTTCAGGGGGATTTCGCCTTCGTGGAGGGACTGACAGATGTCATTTTCGAAATTTCGGTGGGTGTTGTATACGTCGATGTAATCTTCCAACGCACCATGTGAAGTCTCTGTGTTCTTGGTGAAGATTGCTCCGAGAGCTTGCCAGAGTTGAGTGTACGCGACCACAGCTGCATCAGCCTCTTGCTTGGCTCGATCGCTTGACAGACCCTGATTTGCAAGGTCCTTGCGAAGCTGTTCAGGGTCAACGATGTCTTGCCCTGATTCTTCAAGCGTCGTGACAACAGTGGACAAGTCTGGACATGCACCACCGAATGGATCTGTGCTGATAAAGTCGACGACCTTGTTCTTGATAGCCAACTGACATCTCAAAGACCCAGACTCAGATCCCGGAAACGTACACTCAAAGTCCCAACGACCAGTTTCATCATCAACAGCGACATCCGCACAGACTGTATCGCCTACAAGAAGCTGAGGATACTGTCTGACCGACCTGTCAACGGGATTCCCGCATTGGTCATGCAGGTACAGAACCTGACTGAAGTCCAAGTCCTCGGCGCGCTTGCGTTTGAGTGCAGCACATTGTACACCCGCCAAGTCGGCAATCTGCTCGTACATATCGTCAATCGAGATAGATATGTCGTACGTGCAGTTACTCCCCGAGAAGTGAATCCCCTCAGCATCAAGCGTGACCAAGTACCCATTAGGATCAACGACCGAAAGCCTACCCCGGTGAGAAATGTCAACATAGAAGATCTCACCTTGTTCATCGCGAACAGTGAGATACAGCGGATTAATACCATCTTTCTCAAACTCAACAGACTCAATGTACGGAATGGGGATTGAGACGTTATCTTCTCGAAGTCTGGCGTTGTACAGCAACGCTCGACGAGTCGAATCCCCGTCTGGATTGGGGAGTGTGTAGCATGTTTCTTGCGAGATGGCTGCGGTGCGTGTAACGTGGGTGAAGTTGGCGGCAGGGAACTCGGGGACGCCAGTTGTCGTTGCGTTACTACCTGGTGACGCGGGACCGTTGGAGGCACCGGACGTTGAAGTTGCAGCCACAGGACTCGAGAAGGATGTAACGGTTCCAGTACTCCCAAGCTCAGAGCCCGTTGTGTCACCGCTGGGAACAGCACTTTCGCTAACGGTAGTGCTGGGAACTTCCGAAGAGTCTGTTGGAAAGGGCAGAGTTGGGATTTCAGAGGTTGGTACGCTGATGGTTGGGAGAGAGACGATGCCTGAGATGGAGGATGTGATGTTCCAACCAACGCCGCCACTTTGAGAACTACTCGTAAGAATACCTGACTCTGTTGGCAACGTCACGATTGGACCAGTCTCAGAGGAGCTGACAGTTGCAACAGAACCAGAGCCCTCAGATCTCTCAGTTGTTGTGTTCCAACCAGACACCACAGTGTCACTTCGGGCCGAGCCTGGCGTTGCTTGAGATACTGTCGGCAAAGATACACTTGGGAACGGAACCAGCGATGACGTCTCCGCCTGCGATGCACTGAGGTTCGGGACGGAGACATTACCTCCGGGCGCAGAAATGGTGCCATTCCAGCTCGGAACTGCGCTGCTCCCTGGCACTGAAGATGTTCCACTCTCAGGCTCAGTCGTGATCGACTCACTTGGCAGCGGCAGTGTAGGAAAGGGCAATGTCCCACCGCGAGTTATACTGATTGACGGTATAGTGAAATTGACGCCTGGCGCGGTACTGCTGTTCCGATTTGGGAACTCATTACCGCTTGTCTCTGGGCCTGTCGTGAGAGTGTCGCTGGGGAAAGGCTGAGTTGGAAATGGGACAAAGGTTTGCGACGGGGATATACTGATGGTCGGTATAGTCACGTTGCCACCGGAAGGTAAAGCAGTATTGTTCCAGCTTGGGGAGATGCTGCTACCAGATGCTACTTCAGCTGACGAGAATTGACTTGGTTGTGATACTGTCGGGAACGGTATGAAGGACTCGCTGGATGTACTGACGGTTGGCACAGAGGTATTGCCGCCAGGAGGTACAGATGTGGCGTTCCAGCTCGGAGAGACACTACTCCCTGACACTGCTTCCTTTGAGGGCGACGAACTTGGAAGTGAGGCTGTCGGCAACGGGACAAATGATCCGCTGGAAGTGCTTGCAGTCGGTATCGACGTATTGCCACCTGAAGGTAGAGAAGTAGTGTTCCAACTTGAAGATAAGCTGCTCCCTGTTGTAGCCTCTCCCGAGGATGATGAACCTGGGAATGGTACTGTCGGGAATGGCACAAATGACCCACTCGATGTGCTTACAGTTGGTACTGATACATTGCCACCTGATGGGAGGGAAGTACTGTTCCAACTCGGGCCGACACTGCTTCCTGAAGTTATCCCTGCTGAAGAGGGTTGCGCTGAAGTCGAAGCACTGATAGTCGGTAACGAGGTGTTACCACCAGGAGGAAGAGCGGTACTGTTCCAGCTCGGACCGAAGCTGCTCCCTGAAGTGAACACCCCTGAAGATGTTTGAACTGAACCGGATGACGTTGGAAAAGGCACCGAGGTCCTGCTGGAACCACTAGTTACCGGTACCGACGTATTTCCCCCAGAAGGAAGAGAAGTGCTATTCCAGCTGGGCCCGAAGCTACTCCCCGAACTTGCTTGACTTGACAGTGACAAGGTTGGAAACGGAACGAATGTGCCACTCGAGATACTAACTGTCGGTACCGAGTTATTCCCTCTTGACGTGGTACCATTCCAGCTTGGACCTACACTCCCACTTGATGAACCACCAGAGCTTGCAGATATCGAGGCTGTTGGGAACGGTACGAACGTCCCGCTAGAGATACTGACCGTTGGTACTGGGCCATTACCCCCAGAAACGGATGTAGTACCATTCCAACCTGGACCAACGCTTCCACTTGACGAGAGGCCAGGGCTTGCGGAATCTGAAGCAGTTGGGAACGGCATAGTTGTTGTTGGAAATGAACTATTACCTCTATCAGAGGTGGTGTTCCAACTTGGAGCTGCGCTGCCACTCGATGAACTACCGGGATTTGTAAGGCCTGAAGCTGTCGGGAATGGGAAGAAAGTTCCACTTGAGAGACTGACAGTCGGAATCGAACCATTCCCTGTAGGGGCCAAAGTCGTGTTCCAAGCTGGACCTACACTCCCACCTGTCGTCCCAGAACCAGTAGTCACAGACACCGTAGTCCCCGAATCAGTAGAGATAGGCCCTGTCCCAGAAACACCGCCGCTCAGGGCAGTAACACTCGAGTTCCACCCTGTCAGACGTGTCCCACTCTCCACAGGACTCGACGTCGAGTTACCGGGAATCGACCACGGTAGCGAATCGCTTGTAGCGCCAGATCTTGTCATTCCAGATGAATGGGTCGATGCTTGTGATGTTACACTTTGGGTGCCGTTGCCAGACGGTGAAGTAGATGCTTGGCCTTTGCTTGAGAAGGATGCTGAGAAGGGACCTTGGGTATCTGCTGGTGACTCTGTGGTGGTGTTCCATGACGCTGCTGAACTTGATCTCGTGAAGCTTTCGCTGACTGTTTCTGTAGTTGGATTGCTGCTATTGGAGTATGATGTCCTTGGAACGTCTCCTGTCGTCTCCCGTGCTGTCGTTGCTCCTCCAGACGCTGCAGTCTGATTCCACGACCCTTCAGTCGTCGAATACAATCCTTCAGTCGTAGTCTCAGCATACGTCCCCGACCCAGGCTGTCCAACCGACGCCTCCGTCGAATCCGAATACCCCCTCGTCCTAGCCTCCGTGGTGCTTGCACCCGCACTCGTCACAATACACTCACACTGCAACTCATAAGCAATCATCCAAACTTCATCGCAAACAACTCACATATGAAGCTATCCTCGTCTGATTATACCTCACATACTCCACAGGCGTACTATATCCCGCACCGCAATGATTCCCCTCCAGAACACTAGAACAAAACTCGCCGTCATCTTGAATAAGCGATGAGTAAAGATCATCATGCGGACACGCAATCGACTCGTTCCAATTTGCAGGAAAAGCAGTGACCAAGTGAACGACGAGGGGGAGTAGCATCAACATGATGCGTAAAACGAGTGTATAGCGATGAGCGAGAATAGGCAAAGCTTGGCTTGATTGTAGGCGTTACTTATAGGACGTACAGGAGCCATATCCATAGTCGAGGCCGCCCACGTATAATCTGCCGAGACACAGCATCGTGACGTGCAAGACACACATGCAGAGCCGAGAAAGACCGGCACTTGGGCGCGTGGTACGGCATCGACGACTGCGAGATCGAAGGGGCGCGGGTGCATGCAGGGGTTCGCTTGGGGATCCTTAATGTTCCAGGTCTTCAGGTCTAGACGCGCTCGGTGACACGGGAGTTGGTTCCTGGATCGTGGGACGCGAGTGTGATACGAGGGGAGGACGGGGTTCAGGTTGAGTCTTTTCTCACGGTAATGCTAGAGGGAAGATGAGTGAGAGTGACGTGGCATGTGAATGTTAGCTGGACACAACGGAATTGGATGAGGTGAGTCGAGGAGAGGTCAAAGATGGGGGATATCAGAAAACACCAAACATTGGATATATCATAAATCTAGCCTCCATATCATTAAAATAACCCGCCAAAGCCTTATCCATAGTCATCATCATCGTCATATACAAGCACCTCTCACCCTTTACCGAAAGGGCAATATCGTTGTATTACTACCCCCAACCTGCGTGCGCTGCTGCGACGAGTGTCCCGGCGGTCTCTCGATGTAGTCCTTGTTCTCAATAGTGACACTCTTGGTCATATGGTTGACCTTGTACACGCCCACCAACCGCGCCGCAAGCTCAAACATGTTGTTGCGCAGCGAGATGACGATGAACTGGGCGTTCTTGGTACGCTCTTTGATGTAGTTTGCAACGATCGAGACCTGGCTTGAGTGTTAGCATACTGATTCAATCAGAATTAACAGCGATGTGCATGTGGAATGCCCACGTGAGTGTGGTCGAATTGTAGCCGAGTGTCTTGGGTTAGGGTAGTACTCACGTTTCTGAAATCCAGCGCAGCATCGATCTCGTCCATGACATACAGAGGGGTAGGCTTGTAGTGGTGCAGAGCGAAGACGAGGGCCAGACTGCTGAGTGTCTTTTCACCACCGGAGAGGTTGCTGATGTTCTTCCAGCTCTTCTTGGGGGGCATGACACTGAAGAGAATACCTTCGCTGAAGGGATCCAAGCTGTCGACGAGTTCGAGCTCTGCGTTTCCGCCCATGGTGATCATCTGGTACATTTCCTTGAGTCGGAGGGAAATGGCGCTGAAACCTTCCATGAAACCTTCTAAGCGTAGACGACGTAGGTCGTCGCATCGCTTCTTGGCAGAATCTCGCTGTTCAATGGCAGTTTGGAGATCTGAGGCACGAGCAGCGTGCTCTTCCACTCGTCTTCGGTATTCAGCCAGCACACCGAGATCGACGTTGACATTTTGAGTCTTCTCCTCGAGAGCTGCAATCTCGCCCTTGAGTGTCCTCTCATTCATGTCAGCAAGCTCGTCGGGTGTGTATCTCGGAAGCTCGTTTGGCTGCCCATGAACAGATTCATCCTCGTCTTCTTCCTCTTCTTGATCCTCCTCTTGCTCTTCTTCTTCTTGAGGGGCGTCAGTCATGTCAACATCATCCTGAGGGGCATCGTCCATGTCGACATCATCATCGTCATCCGTCTGGGGCTTGGGTTGCGACTTGGGCTTCTTGGGCCGGCTGCCCGATGAGCCTCCAGTGAGGTCGTCAATGTTCTGCAGAACAATCTTCGATAACTTGTCGTCCCAGTGGCGAAGTCGTGCTTGGTTCTCAAGAAGAGCCTTCTGGTTCTCCTCAAGCTTGTTGCGCATCTCAATCTCAACTGCCCTTGTCTCGTTGAGCTCAGCCGTCTTCTCGTCAAGTTCGCTCTTGAGCGCCTTAAGCTCCTTCTTCTTAGCTGCCAATCCTTCTTCAGCCTCCTCAGCTTGTGCTTGAAGTTCTTCAGCTCTCTCGCCCTGGTTGTTGATGTCGTTCTCAAGCTTCTCAAGATCCCGAGTAGCAGCCTCGAGTTCCTTGGACGATTTCGCATGATCCTTGGCTAGCTTGATCTTCTGCTTCTCCGCTTTGACCTTGCGGACCTCAGCATTGGAGATCTCTTCATTGTTGGAGGAGATCTCCTCCTTGATAGAGTCGACCTTGGCTCTTTGCGCACGAAGCTTCTCACCACCAACTTCCATGATCTTGTCTTGCAGAGCCTTGATCTCATCCTCTACGCTGGATGTCTCTTCATGAAGTCTCTCGATCTCCTTGTTGAGTTTGGCAATCTCCTTCTGCAGAGCAGCGATGCGACTGTTGTCGGTGGCGGAGGGCTGGTGCTCCTTGCTGACTTCCTTCATGCGTCGTTGCATGTCAGCGATGTTTCGCTCGGCGCTCTGAATCTCAAGACCAATCTTCTGCATCTTGGTGTCCAGCTGGGGAATTAGCTCGTCCAACTCCCTGAGTCGTGTCTCACATTCGCGTTGGTAATCTTGGAAATCTTTGAACTGTTTCTCCCAGCCATCGCGATCACTCTCAAACTTGGCGACCTGCTCCTTGCTGACGTCTGAGACGAGCTTGGAGGACATGAGACCTCTCTTGACAGTTGAGCCACCACCGGACATGGTACCGGACTTGTCAATGAGCTCACCATCGAGAGTAACGACTCGCCATCGCTTGGCGCCATATGCGATTCTGTTCGCTTGGGCGAGGTCAGCAGCAACAAGAGTATCTTGCATGGCGTGGTAGAAAGCAGCTCGGAATTTGTCTTCCTTGGCAGTGACGAGATCGAACAATCGGGGAGCGTTCTCGGGTGTCTGGATAGGCGACATGTCTCGAACTCTCAGCTTGTCCAAGCAGATAAAATTACCACGTCCAACATTGTTCTTTCGCAGATACTCGATACACTGCTGACCAGCTTCGACAGTCTCAGTGACAAAGTTATCGAGGGCACCACATGCCGTTGAAATGGCGACATCGTACTTCTGATCAATCGTACCAAGATTACCGAGCCGTCCATGGAAGCCATCAATACGTCCGGATTCCTTCATGCGCATCAAGGCAGCGAGCACGTTGCCTCGGGCTTGCGTGTTAGACAAGCTTGAGCGGGCCTCGTCAGCCTTCTGACGCGCATTCGAGATCTTAGAGCGAATCTTGGGCTCCTGCTCAGAAAGGACCTTGAGCTCCGACTTCATTTTCTCTGCCTCCTCCAGAAGCTCAGTCTTCTCGGTCTGACAGGACTTGAGCTCGGCGCGCTTGGCCTTCTTGCCCTGCTCAATCGAAGCGATCTTGGTCTCAAGGTCTTGCAGAGCAACAGCACCGGCGTTGGCCTTCTCTTGAAGGATGTTGAGCTCACTCTCAGCGACAGCGACAGCGGACTGCTTCTGGTTAATCTTCTCATTCCAAGGCTCAAGAGACTTCTGCTTGGCTGCAATCTGATCGGAGAAAGCTTGTGTCTTGCCCTTTAAACTCTCTCTAATTCGAGTAAGCTCTGCCTCCGCAGTCTGGATCTGTTCCTCGAGTTCCGCGATCTCCTGGGTTCGGTTCTCGATTTCCTCTCCACACTGCTCGATGGTCTCGTCGGCTTCGGCAGAGTTCGTTTCGGCGTTGGCGATAGCCTTCTCAAGCTTCTTACGCTTGTCGTCCAGGAACTTTCGCTTCTCATCGAACTTGACACGCTCCTGCTCAAACTTGGCCATCTCCTTGACCAAGGCTTGTGTTGACTTCTCTTGCGCTTCAAACTCCTTGGCGCCCTTGGCGTAGTCCTTCTCGAGGCTCTTGATGATCTGTTCGCCCCCATGGTGCTTCTCCAGCTCGGCGTCCAATTGAGCTTGCATTTGGCTGATAGCCTCCTCTGTAACAGCAATATTCTCATTGCATTTGTGAATAAACAATTGGTAAAGAGCAGATTGCTTCATCGCCAGCTCGTTCTCGTCGCGAATATAGGCAATGGCCTTGTCCTTCTTGTCTTCAAGGCTGTTCTTTTCCTTCTCGACGTGCTGAACGCGACCGCTCTTTTCCATGCAGACATCATTGAGGGTCTCTACCTCGGTGGCAGATTCTTCGATGGGCGCCTTGTACTTGGAGGTACCGATAATATCCTCGAGATATTCGAGGAGACCGTCTTCGTGTTCGTTACCAGCCTTGGCCTTCATCTGAGCAATCGACTCGACCTCGCCTTGAAGAATCAGGAATCGCTTGTGGTCAAGATCGACACCTCGGTCGCGAAGGAGAGTGGTGACTGTCGTAAAGTTGGATTCTTTGCCATTGATGTAATATTTACTGGAGTTATTCTTGAAGGCTTTTCGGGAAATGATGAGCTCGGAGTTAGGGATAACCTCATGGCCACCACCGGGCTAGAAAGTTAGTCCAGGGCCGCAAAAGAACAAGGATTTCCTTACCTGGTCCATGACCTCCTGGAAGTAGACAGCGACCTCGCAATGATCCAAATTCGGAAACTTTGCAGAGTTGTGAATGAGGGCAGAGATCTTGCCCTGTCGCATCTTGCTAGCTCGGAAACCGAAGACGAACAGCAGTGAATCAATAACGTTCGACTTTCCGGAACCGTTGGGACCGACAACGGATGAGAATGAAGCATGGAAAGGACCGACTTCTTGTCGGCCAGCGTAACTCTTGAAGTTGTTGAGTATAAGATGTGTCAGAACAATTCGAGACTTGGGCGTGGTGTCTTCAACAACAGGGACCGTTAATGTCCGTGACTTGAGCACGATATCCATTGGCTTCTCCATAATGGTATCCATAGGTTTGATCGGCTTAATAGTTGCCTGTGTGTTGTCGACAACGGAAGTATTCACACTAGCATCAGTGATGTCGGCCAATGCGGAAGCCTCCTGAGAAGCTGTCGGTGAATCTGGTTTCGGTGTAGGCGGTGCCAAGTCGGGAACTGAAGAGATAGATGATCTCGCTGTGCTCTTGCGCTTACGAGGCGACGCAACCTTTGCAGGAGAACTCGCCTCTGCCTTTAGTGTCGTATCAGCATCGAGAAGTTCGCTTGTCTCTGCTGAAGCAGCAGGAGTAGGCGCTTTCTTAGGACGTCCTCTCGGCTTCGGTGCAGCAGCAGGCGCAGGCGCTGGAGTTGTCGATTTGCGTGAACGAGTCTGTCTTCGGGGCGCAGGCTTCTCAGGTTCAAAGTCCTCCTCCTCATCCTGGACTCTGGAGCGGTTGGAAATATCGTCTTCGTCGTCAGAATCGATAATGGCGGTGCGCCTTGTTGCGCGCCTCGGCCGGACAGGGGAAGACATTGTGAAGGAAGAACTCTCGTCACAGACAAGAGAAAAATGCGAAGGAGCGTATGCAAACAATGAATAGTACAAAGAAGCGACAGCTTGGGGTCGTTGTAACCAAGGTCGACTGGGTTGTTGTGTCGAGGGAAGCTGTACAAATTAGATTGGTTGCGCCCCGCGTTGGTTTGTTTAGAAATGTCCAAATCGGTCGGTGTAAACAATACGTACCGGCACAGGCCGCGGGGCGGCTCTCATCACGTGATCTCGCGACGGATTCTTGATTGCCCGTTTCGCGATAGCTTTGAAGCTCTTGAAGAGCTATCAAAACATTGGCTTGTGTTACGACAGCAGTCAAATATCCCCGTCGCCAGAATGTTTGACTACACCAACCTGCACGAGGTTTTTGCGGAGGGTCTTGCGAACCCGTACGATCGCGAGACCCAGCGAGACATCGAACACGCGCGCAAGGAATTTGATGGCGCTCTCTTTATTGATCGAGTCCTACGGGCCGTGGGCATAACAAAGGGTATGTTTGTCTCATGAACTGATCGCGACGTGCTAACTCGTGATTGTAGCTAAGGTTTACCCTCCCAAGACCGACAATGCGTTGAAGCAATTGCATCAGCAAGTCTGTGAATCCACCATGTCAATGCAGCACAAGTTCTCGATCTTTTACTACATCCTCCTCGACTTCGACCTAACAGCAGGCCGCGAGAGCGTCTCTGAAGCATTCGTGGATGCGTCTGGTATGCCCAAGAAATATCAGATCTTCATGAAGGGCTTGTGGTATCTGGATCGTCAAGAATACTCAGTATGCTTTGCGCTTTCGATTGCCAAACAAAACTAATAGGACTTTACAGCGAGCGCTCGAGTACATTTCACATCCCTCTCTGATCCCCGACTTTGCCGATGATATCATAACTGTGCTCGTCCAGTCTGCTCGGGATGGTGATTACAGCCTTGCTCTGTCATACTTTTACACCATGCAGCCCAAATTGAAGACCTCAGCTGCTCTCGAGCTTCTCTTCGGTGCGATGGCGAAAACCAACATCTCAGAAGCGCTGTTCTACTCCCGAACCCGATCTCCCCATACACGCGAGATGCTCTTCCGTCAATTGATCGCCTCTGTACTAGACAGTCCACACGACGAGCTTTCGGAGCGCGCTAGCCAACTTACCTTTTTGCCCTTTGACAAATCTGAGGAGGCCTGGTTCGAGGAGTACCTCCTTCACGGCAATGGAAAGGCGCATAAGAAGGCAAAGGATACGCTTGTCATGCGCAAGATTGCATGCGATCAGTTCTCTGACGTGACAAAGATCCGACACGGTGGTCAATGGTCTGGAATTCTGGAGGGAATCAAGGGTGGGATTAATGGACATGCTGAATAAAGAGCCATTGACATTGGTGTCATGTTCTTGATGGTCATGCATAGCGTAGGCGTTTACTGGTCATTTTTGTCATTTTAGAACGTTCCAGACTTGGTATAAATGAGTTCAGCCGCAGTTTGATGATATACTCCCAGTGAGAACATGATCATGATGACCCTGAAACCTGCCGGTACCCCCATTCTCTTCTACTGTTACCCAACATATGGACGTTTTCAGAAGGCGAATTTGTAAGCTTAGCTATTTTTTGGAGTGCTGTCTGTCGTAGCTCGAGAACCGGAACTTCAGGCTTCACGTATTAAGCTGATGGAAACCCCTGCGTGAATTTGGGACTTCAATTGCAGGTGTCAGAATAAACTAAAGAGGTTTGTATGACCGTATCTAATAGTGGTGAATTCAATTCAACAAAAAGTGTATTTCTGTCTCTTACTTCTTCTCCTTTTGCCCTCCGCCTTCAGCATGCCGCGTCTCGGAGAATAATCTCTTGGGCCATTCACTAACAAATACCCCGAGTCCAGAGCGTCTACCGAAGATGGGGCTGACCAGGGAGGCGCCACCACCGGGGATGAACCGGGTTTACGGTCATAACCAATGAGAACGAAGAACAACAAGATCCTCCTCAGGGTCTCGACTGTGGAACTACTAGATAAGCTCAGTGGAACTCATTGACCTTGAGCTGATCCAAGGAGCATCTCGTCCGTCTCCAGAACATGGCCTCTCAGTTGAGTGATCCTTGACGTCGGTAAGCAGATAGAGGCTTAGGGATCCCACCTTCAAAGTTCAACGGGCATGCGTCATCCCGAAAAGGTTCCCCGAGACATTTAAGTTTCACAACGGTCCAATTTTTATTACTGTAGCTTAAATTTTCTCTCAGTCAAACTTTTCTAGATGATTACAAACTCATTGTCTACCGAGTAACCTGCATGTCGGCAGCCTCGGAATATGCAAGTTCATATTAAAAACCCCCTGGTGTATTCGCGGCCCTGGATGTTAAAGGTCCGAATTGCTTCCTTGGCTTTATCTCCAAGCTTACAGATCCATAATTCGAGATAAGCTACGGAGTACAGCAAGGACCGAGACCCCTATCGCGAGACATGCATGATCCTGTTTGTTCTTTTTGCAGGATGATTATCAAATGCATGATGCTGCAGGCACGCACGTGAATATCCCACAACACATCCCACATCGTCTGGTTGTCGCGGTTCACCTCACCATTGGCTCACTGAAGCGTCGATGTGAAACTATGCCCGAATAGGTAGGTTGTTTGAAGCTTCATGGAACCCATGGAAGGCCGAGCTGAAGACGAGGCAACGGGCGATCAATGCGTGACATTCTGGTTCCATGACAGCGCCAGAAGCGGCAGCTCGCAGTCAGCACGAGGCGCGCCATTTAACCAGGGTTCCAATGCCTTCACAGTGAGCAATTCAATTGCCGCGGTGGTGAAAAAGAGTTTTTCGCCACTGGGATCGTCATATCGATTCTCCAAAAACAAGAGTCAAAATGGAGATCGTCTTATTGAGCACCTGACTTTGTCTAATCACAGCGCTTGTCGTTCTGTTTTCAGTGGAGTTCAAAAATGGGTCGAGGTACCAAAACTCCCCAGACCCAACGTCGATATCATCACGAGCATCAGTTTCTCCCCGTGGGGGGGCGCCAGGGGCGTTGATAGTGCGTTTTTTTTCTATCCTTCGGCCCCCTTACAAAATGGTTTCAAGCCTAACCAGCCGTTGGGTCCATGGTCCGGTTTTTTGCATGAGTCGGTGTCTGGGGAAAATGCTTAACCAAAGCTGGTGGTCTGCCTTTTCTTGCCCCATCGACTCTTTAATACTTCCCCATTTTCTCTCTTCTTGATCTTGGTTCCCGCTTTCTCAATTGTTGTTGTTATTTTTGCGGGGGACTCCATTTTGTTACCTTAGGAATACTACCGACGATGCATCATGAGGGATGATACCCCCAATATCATTGCTTCGGCCGCCATAACTCTTCCTCTTGCGACCTTGGCTCTTATTGCACGACTTATTGCGAGGAAGATCACGAAAGCTGGGTATGGCATTGATGATGCTTTCGCTGTTGTTGGCTGGGTATGTTAAATTCTTGAATGGATATGATGTGTTCTGACATGGCTGAAGTTGGGCTCACTGGCCTTGTTGACAAATGGGATGATATGGATCACGGATGGATTGGGAAAGCCAATGGAGGTTGGACTCACAGACGACTTTACGTTCAACGATAAAAACCGACTGGCGTGGATACATATGTGGACGACGAGCTTCACTTACACCTTTGCCATCGCCTTCTCGAAATTCGCCATCCTCGCTTTTTACTGGCGACTGTTTCAATTCTCCGATATCCGAATCCCCATTCAAGTCCTGTCATGCATTACAGTAGCATGGTTTCTGCTGCGACTCTTCATGGTGTGTTTGCAATGTCTACCACTCACAGCCTTATGGGATGGAGACCAAGCAACGAGGGACGCAAAATGCCATATCCGCGAGTCGACGTTCTTCTTCTCGACGGTTTTGACGCACGTTTTGATTGATTGCGCTATTCTTATTCTGCCCGCTATTGAAGTTGGAAAACTTCATTTACCCAGGGGTCAGAAGGTTGCTGTCATTGCGTTGTTTGCGTTTGGTGCCATGACCTGTTTGGCCTCCATTTTCGTCCTCATTGAGTCATTCAAGTTCAAGTCGGACTCAAAAGAGATGACGCTGCAAATGGGACAGCACTACGCTTGGTCAATCGCCGAGTGCAACTTTGCTGTAATTGCTGGTATGTCCATATCGAACACTGCCGGTTTGACCTGTACTGACTTTTACAGCTTGTCTCCCCATGCTTCGACCAGTCGCACGAAAGATCCTCCCAGGCTCATTCCTCACCTCCAACAGCGGCGGTCAATCAACCCAAATCAGCGCCCCCTTCAGCGCACCATTCAGCAACGGCATTCGCCTGACCAGCGTATCCAAGACGCGATCCGGCGAAAACGACGGCGGAAGCTCAACACACGAACTATCCACCAACCCACCAGATCTATACGACATAGGCGAATGGCCACACGGTACACAGGCCACGATATCAAGCCCTTTTAGGAAATATACATCTGCGAAGGACTATGAGAGCAGCGAGACGGGGATCCGTGTTGACGAAGAGACGGCTGTTTCTGTACAACGGCGTGACGATAGTGTATGAAACAGGGCGGCGACCCTCGGCGTTTTGGATATGATATCAGCGAGGCTGAGTTCTTTTGTTTACCTTAGATACCACTGGATAAAATACCAACTGAACCTTAATTCTCAAGCCAAACGTCCATTGTGTCGTATGTTGTGTGATCTGCGTGTTGCTTCATGCGCGGTCGGATTTGGGTTTCTGTACCAGCACAACGGTTGTCGGCCCGCCAGCCTCAACCTTGTCAGCATTCCAGTTGCATTCGCTTGCCACGGAATTATCCAGGCTTGAGGTCATCGGCGCTGGGGAGTTAAATATCATGAGCTTGGATATTTATGCCTGAGGCATGACGTGACGTGAAGTCGTTATGCCGAACATTGCCGCAGCTATTCCTCAGCTTGCTCCGCAAAGAACGGAGCCCATGGCCCAGAATGAGGAATTGTATGATTCGCAAACCCATTTTGGCCGTGAGCTGTCGGCGTTGTAATTCTTAAGCCGATGGAAGGATCTTAGCTCACTGATTATTATATCACTCTGGTGAGTGGTCCTGGTGATGTTCGGGTTTCAATGTCCGGCGACCGTCCGGGTGTTTCCGCCTGTCCCGCGGGAGAGAAGTTTACGGAGAGGGTCACTCACCGAGCCATCAGGGGAAACAAAAAAGTTTAGGGCGCCTGTCCTAAGTGATAAAATCATTTAGGTAGGTTTATTGTAAGATTGGTAGATCTTAGACCAGCTTATTTTGACACCCTTCTTCAGTGTCGGTAGTTTTCCTGCTCCCGACAGCCACAGCTTTCGCAATTCAAGGTGAGTACTATACTTGTAAGTTGCTGATGTCGAATTGAACCTCACCTGAGTGACGTATTGCAAAACATTCTATTTGGCTTTAATACTTGCGATTTAGCAACACAACATGAAGTGGGAATGCAATCAAGCATTTATTGTCACAATTTAAGCCATAATACCTTGTAAATATTGATCCATCCCCTTTTGTCCGTACAAACATCTCCAAAGGCACTGCAAGTCCGTGCGATACCTTCAAAGCTCGGCCCGCTTAATTCAGAACTTGTTTTCCCTTCCCCACGATCCCATCATTCCCCAACCCTTCCACCTACAATTGTCCCCCCAAACCCTCACAATGGCTTCATTCATGCGCATAAAGGCCGCAACAGGCCTCTCCGGCCTATCACGCGTCGCCCTCTCCCGCGCCAGCCTCACACACAGCGCCATCCTCTGCCAGCGCGATCCCCAACGACGACTCTTCAGCAACTCCAGCATCTTCAATGGCTCGTACATCGTCTCCGTGCCGCCCATGGCAGAGTCCATCACCGAGGGAACACTAGCCAGCTTACCCAAGAAGGTCGGCGAGGCGGTGGAGCAGGATGAGGAGATTGCGAGCATTGAGACGGACAAGATTGATGTTCTTGTTAATGCTAGTGAGCCTGGTGCTATTGCTGAGTACTTTGCTGAGGAGGGCGATACTGTTGTTGTTGGACAGGATCTTGCGCGTATCGTGACGGGTGAGGATGCTGGGTCTGTTAAGAAGAGTGAGGGCGAGGAGTCGAAACCTAAGGAGGAGCCTAAGAAGGAGGAGTCAAAGCCTGCCGAGCAACCCAAGGCCGAGGAGAAGCAAGCGGCTCCTGCTGAAGCTCCCAAGCCTTCAAAGCCCGCCGAGTCGAAGCCCGCACCCAAGGAGTCCAAGCCCAGCCCTCCCGTTCAAGGCTCATCAAGCGGTCCCTCCCGCGGCGAGCGAGTCGTAAGTCCACCCAAACTACAGCAAACGGTATCCCAAGCTAACAATATTGCAGGAGAAAATGACACGCATGCGCAAGACCATCGCCGCGCGCCTCAAGCAGTCCCAAAACACATGCGCATCCCTAACAACAATCCAAGAAGTCGACATGACCAACATCATCGCCTGGCGCGCCAAGTACAAGGAAGAAGTCGCGGAAGAGCACGGTGTTCGCCTCGGTTACATGGGCGCCTTCACAAAAGCTACTACACTCGCTGCGCAAAAGGTGCCCCAGATCAACGCCATGATCGACACGGAGAAGGAGATCATCACGTATCGCGATTATGTCGATGTGAGCATTGCTGTTTCGGCGCCCAAGGGCTTGGTTACGCCTGTGTTGAGAAATACACATGAGTTGAGCATTGTTGAGCTGGAGAGGGAGGTTGCTTCTGCTGCTAAGAAGGTGAGTTCATGATGGTTGTGATGGTGGGGATGGTACTAATGGGTGCAGGCTCGTGATGGCAAGCTTACTATGGAGGATATGGAGGGCGGAAGCTTCTCCATCAGCAACCCCGGTATCTTCGGCTCCATGTTTGGAACTCCTGTTATCAACTACCCCCAGGCCGCTGTGTTCAACATGAACGGTATCCGCCAAGAAGTCGTCGCCATCAAGGGCGAGGCTGTCATTCGACCTGTAAGTCTGCCCCCCTTCATCTCGTCGTTCAAGGCTAATATTTGATAGATGATGTACATCAGCTTGACCTACGACCACCGTCTCATTGACGGCAGAGAGGCTGTCACCTTCTTGAACACTGTCAAGAAATATATTGAGGATCCTTCGCGCATGCTGCTTGTCTAAAAAAGCTGGAATGTTAGAGTAGAGTAGAGAGTTCATTTGTACGCTAGAGCGATTGGTTTAAGACGGAGGAATGCACATTGTTCTGCATGGCTGGCGCTTTTGTAGAGTTGAACTAATGCAGATACTTACTACGTCGCATGCATGTGTTTATCGTGTGACTGAGGTAACGAGATCTAGAAATGGGTACAAATAGAGACTGTGACGAAATCTGATTCGGAGATTGGAATACTTTGATGATCTCATGCTAAGCTTATGATGAGTTATTCCTAAATTATACTAAATTATCCCAGGTTTAGAAACCCGTGATCTCACTCTTCATACAAACCGTCCCATCTTTCTCAACAAGAACTTCCCAGGTCTCTCCGTCTTTAGCTGCGGTCCGTATGTTATACGTCTGACCGGCGTACAGAGGTGACATAGCTCTGTACGTGATATCCCTCGGACTTCCACCATTGCCATGATTGTCTCGCCAGTAATCCAGCAGGTTGATGAGGTTCAGAGGCCCATGCACAACTTCCGCTGGATGGCCCTCAACGTTGCGGGTCCAGTCTTGGTTATAGTGTATCATGTGTCCATTGAAGGTAAGGGCTGAGAATCTGAAGAGGCCGACGGGCGACCAGCGCAGTTCTCTTATGGGGACACCTAGGTCTCTTAGTAAACATCATTGACAATCTTCTCAAAGCTTACCTTCACTCTTGGCATCAAGATCTCTGATAAGTGATGGCCCACGGACAGCATCCTCAAGCACTCTGGGCTGCTCTCTCACAGTACTAGGATCAATCTCAGGTCTAAAAACCCAGGATCTCCGATCCGTCAACGCCAAACCCTTCCGCGCCCAAAACTCCTTCTCAACCTCTACAAGGACCATCTCCCCAGCTGACCGACTCTTCTTCGGCGTTGCGCTCAGCAACCTCGTCTTCTCCATAACCATATCACCAACCCGAAGCGACACATCACCAGCCCATGTCATCTTACCACCAGCCCACATCCTCCGCGTGAACGGCTCAGAGGCATTAAAAGTGGTATCGCTCCCATCAGCGCCTAATTCAGGTTCTGTCCCATTTGGTGTGAAGTACACGAGGTGGTAGCCAGGTGGTATAGGCGTGCCCTTAAATGGCGGCTTCTCAAATACGTCTTTGCCGTCCAGGACTGGCCGATTAAGTGTAAGTGCTAATTTCTGGATCTGGGTTTTGTCGAGGTATTGACGGCGGATGATGGTTTTATTGGAGAATGTTTCGAGTAAGTGTGATGCCGCGTCTGCGGCAGTGGCTTTGAGGTTGCGGAGAGACATGATGAGTTGTGTAGGTGATGCGGGGTGAAGTTTGGAGGGGAACGTGAGCAGATAGTTATACAGCTGGTGATCGGCCAATTAGTCGGGTTGCCGATATCTCAGAAAATGGATAAACACCACGACTTGATATTTGATATCGAACAGGAATTAGTTATAAATGTTGTCGATATTCCTTTCTAATTGTTGCTGTCCTCAAGAGGCTACAGGTTAGTCTACACTGGACATGTGAAGTTACCGCCTCAAGTACTCCGTACCGTTGCTTTTAGACTGGGGATTCTAAGCTTGAGATTTTCTAGCAGAAATTTGGGGAAAATCAGTCATGAGCTTAAGGTGATGGCATCACAATATCTTATCGAGAAAGATGATAATTACTTTATAGCTCTAAAAGAGACGAATGCCTTGCAATTGAACATCAACATCTCGAGTTGTTCTTGAGACGTAGTTAAACCTCGGGCGCCACTTTCGGCAGGCGGTCAAGTTCCGGGTACAAGGGTACTCAATCTCCGACCAATCATGTCACTGCCATTATTATTCCGCTCAGATTTCCCCAGGAATTTTTTATGACCCATCCCCTCCGAGGCCGGCTTCGCAGACAAAAAACAATGAAGCTATCCCCAACCTAAAACTCGCACTCTTTTCCATCCACCCGACACCGTCGCCGTCACGATCCAGAGTTAGCTTTCTGGTATGGTATTTGCTATCGGTATCTGATTGAGCTTTCACAATGGTTGCTTTTGTATGTGTATCCTCCCCTGAATCCCATCATGGGACCTCGGTTCCCCGCTATCGCGTTCAGAACACTCCCCTTTATCTCTTGACCACTTCCCTTTAGTCTTTTGAAACGTTAACTGACGTTTTGTATAGAGGAGAGCAGTCGCTATCAACGCCGTCGCGGTCGCGCGGCTCCAATCTCGAACCTTGATATCCCGCTCTCGATCCCTCGCCATCGCCACACAACACCGCGCCTACACGTCGCCGAGTGCCCGACGCCAATATGCTTTCCACACTCAACTCGAGAACTCGTCTACTCCTAATCCTTCGGCTTTCCAGTACCAGCAGGCGCCCGTGGTAGAGAATCCTCAGACTCTCGTAGAAAAAATCGCCCAAAAACACGCCGTCGGGCTCCCTCAAGGCAAGAAGATCAAGGCCGGCGACTACATCACATTGAACCCGGCAAAAATTATGAGTCACGACAACACGGCCGCCATCCATAAGAAGTTCGCGGGCCTAGGAGCCTCTAGAATCCATGATAAACATCAACTTGGTGAGTTGTTGTGCCCTACGAAGTGTAGATGTTGTCTGGGTCTTACATCGGACCATGGCCTCAGTCTTGACTCGGGAATAGCTTCACTAACACCTAAAAAGTGCTAACAATAGACCATGACGTGGGTAATCGCACAGAGGCCAACCTTCGAAAGTACGCCTCGATTCGTGAATTTGGCGAGAAGCATGGGATTGTAAACTTTCCTGCCGGAAGGGGAATTGGACACCAGATTATGATCGAAGAGGGTATGAAAACACTGAGCTCGCTTAATGAAATAGCCTACTAACGCACGGATAGGATTTGCTTGGCCAGAGACAGTTTCTGTGGCCAGTGATAGCCATAGTAATATGTACGGAGGTAGGACATTCCGCCAAAGTTGCGCTTTAGGCTACTAACACACATATAGGTGTAGGATGCCTCGGCACTGCAGTTGTTCGTACAGATGCAGCCGCCATTTGGGCTACCGGAAAGACTTGGTGGCAAGTTCCCCCTGTTGCAAAGGTCACTTTCACTGGCATTCTTCCCCCTGGTGTCACCGGAAAGGACGTCATTATTGCTCTCTGCGGCCTCTTCCGTGATGATCAAGTGTTGAACCACGCTATCGAGTTTGCTGGAGGTGAGAGTCTTACTGTCGACGAGCGCTTGACCATCAGCAACATGACAACAGAGTGGGGTGCCCTCGCTGGTGTCTTCCCTGTCGACGATGTGCTCATCTCATGGTACCGCGCCAAGGCCACCACCAACGCTATGTTCAACGGCTCTTCAAAGGACCGTATCAACCACAAGAGAATTGATGAGCTCGAGCAGAACAGAATGTCTGCTGACCCTGGTGCTAAATATGCTAAGGAGCTGTACCTCAACCTCTCAACTTTATCACCAATTGTCTCAGGACCCAACTCCGTCAAGGTCGCCACCCCCCTGAACAAGCTCGAGGCCGAGAACATCCCCGTGAACAAGGCTTACCTCGTGTCTTGCACTAACTCTCGAGCTTCTGATATCGCCGCTGCTGCTCGTGTCTTCCGTGAGGCTGCTAAGGAGGGTAAGCCTGCCAAGGTTGCCCCTGGTGTTGAGTTCTACATCTCTGCGGCATCCGTTCCTGAGCAAAAGATTGCTGAGGAGGCCGGAGATTGGCAGGTGTTGGTTGAAGCCGGCGCCATTCCCATGATTTCAGGCTGCGCACAGTGTATCGGCCTCGGCAAGGGTCTTCTTGAGCCTGGTGAGGTTGGTATCAGTGCTAGTAACCGTAACTTCAAGGCAAGAACCTCCTGACCATTGAACTGCGACCTAAGACTAACACTTTTCAGGGCCGCATGGGTTCTACATCAGCCAAAGCATACCTCTCGAGCCCCGAGATCGTTGCTGCAAGTGCTCTTCAAGGCAAGATCGCTGGCCCTGGCTGGTACCAGAAGCCCGAGGGTGTTGAGAAGGTCATCATTGGCGAGGGAAGCGGTGACTTTGTTGCTGACAAGGCTTTGTCCATTGAGGATGCTCTCGACAAGATCATCAACGAGGCTGATGCTTTGATCGCCGCTGCTGAGAAGTCGGAGGGTGCCGCTGAGGAAGCAAGCGCTGCTGCGTCCGAGGAGGAGTCGCTGACTGAGATTCTCCCTGGCTTCCCTGAGAAGGTCGAGGGTGAGATTGTCTTCTGCGACGGCGATAACATCAACACTGACGGCATCTACCCCGGTACGTTAACTCGCCCTCATTCCCCGACTCAACTAACAGCTTGATAGGCAAGTACACATACGAGGATAACATCTCAACAGAGAAGATGGCCGAAGTCTGCATGGAGAACTACGACACCGAGTTCGGCAAGATCGCCCAGCCCGGCGACATCCTCGTAACAGGCTTCAACTTCGGCTGCGGCTCATCACGCGAGCAAGCAGCGACCGCCATCCTCGCCAAGAAGATCCCGCTCGTGGTCTCGGGCAGTTTCGGCAACATCTTCAGCCGCAACAGCATCAACAACGCGCTCATGGGCGTGGAGGTACCCCGCCTCGTGGAGCGTCTGCGCGAGACGTACAAGAACGACACCGAGAAGCCGCTGACTCGACGAACGGGGTGGAAGTTTGTCTGGGATGTGAGGAGGTCAAAGGTCGTTGTTACGGAGAAGGATGGCAAGCAGTGGGAGCAAAAGGTTGGAGAGTTGCCGGCTAATGTGCAAGAGATTATCGCCAAGGGCGGCCTGGAGAAGTGGGTTAAGTCCAAGATTGAGGCGTGAAAAGTGTGATTTGCGTGTATTATAGAGGGTATTTAGATGTTGGAAATAAGTAAAAGTCTTGAACTTCATGACACTGATTCCTTGGCTGGGAGAGACAGGAAAGCTTGGGACCTTGTCCTAAGACTTAGGTAGGTTAAGGGTATCTTAGAATACCTTTAGACCATTGATTTCGGCACCTTGATTCAATGTCAGAAGTATTCTTGCTTCTCGGGGCTTGGCGAAGGCTTTCGTGGTTGACAAAACTACGGAGACAAGCTTAGTGGGTATAGACAAGACTGTTGGCCGGGTATTTTTGACACCTTGCCCCAAGGTCTCTCCGCATCTCATCATCATTCAACATAAAGAGCACTTCAACATCATCAAGCTTTACCTATTGAAAGCTACTACTCGCTGAGGAACCAATCAGCCATTGGCCGCAACATAAAAGTAACAAGATCCCAATTCGAGGATGATACGTAACCCGACTGTCAAAATGTCGCGATTAGCTTCACGATGCTTCATTCATCTCCGCCCATCGCCACCTCACCCAGCCCAACGACACGCCTTCTCCACAACACCCCCAAGACATCTCATGAGCCTAACAGGCTTCTCAGACAACCAACTAACAGTCCGCGACGCCATCAGCAAAATATGCGCTGAATTCCCCAACACATATTGGCAGTCCCATGACCAAGATGAGCAAGATCCAAAGGAGTTCCACGCGGCTCTGGCAAAAGCAGGCTGGCTTGGTATTGCGCTTCCAGAATCCTTGGGGGGCTCGGGCTTGGGTATCTCAGAGGCCACGATGATGATGCAGACGATTGCAGAGTCAGGCGCTGGTATGGCGGGTGCGCAGAGCATTCATGCCAATGTCTACGCGACGCAACCGCTTGCCAAGTTTGGATCGAGGGAGCAATTGGAGGATACTATCCCGAGGATTGTGTCGGGGGAGTATAGAGTGTGTTTTGGAGTCACGGAGCCAAACGCTGGGCTTGATACACTTCGTCTAGAGACGGTAGCGAAAGAGAACTCTGATGGTTCATTCAGCGTCACGGGTCAGAAGATCTGGATAACTTGTGCGCAAGTAGCCTCGAAGATGATCCTCCTCGCGAGGACTACACCACTAGACAAAGTCACAAAGCCAAGCGAAGGTCTCTCCCTCTTCTGCATTGATCTCAACCGTGATCAACCAGGTCTCGAGATGCGACGGATCAAGAAAATGGGCGGCCGAGCTGTCGACGCAAATGAAGTATTCTTCGACAACTACACCATCCCCTCCTCATCCCTCATCGGTGCCAAAAACAAAGGTTTCAAAATGATCCTCCACGGCATGAACGCCGAGCGCTGCCTCCTCGCGGGCGAAGCCCTCGGTCTCGGCTACGCAGCCCTCACCAAAGCAGCAACCTACGCGCGCACACGCATTGTCTTCAAACGACCTATCGGGATGAACCAAGCAATAGCTCACCCGCTAGCCGACGCGTACATGAAGCTTGAAGCGGCGAAACTGGCGACGTACCACGCTGCGAGGCTGTATGACGAGGGGGAGGAAGAGGTTGGGGTCGCGGCGAATAGTGCAAAGTACATGGCTGCTGAGGCGGCGTTTGGGGCGTGTGAGAGGGCGGTTTTGACGCTGGGGGGGATGGGGTATGCGGTTGAGTATGATGTTGAGAGGTGGTTTAGGGAGTGTCTTGTTCCGAGGATTGCGCCGGTTAGTAGGGAGATGATATTGAATTATATTAGTGAGAAGGTTCTTGAGCTGCCGAGGAGTTACTGATGGAAGCATCTTGGCCAATATGGCTAAGGGAGTGCCCAAAACAGACGCTTGGGGAGCACATCGGTATTGTTTATTTAGCCAATATTAGAGTACCTGAGGTCCAAGATTCTCCTTTGCAGCATTGGCTACTAATAAGATACAACGATGTCTCCTGTCTTGTCGATGAAGAGGTCTTAGCAGCCCATGGTTGCGAGTCCGATCTCGGCCAGGTGCCAAGAACTACCTGATTAGGAAGTAAGCGTTGCAATTGCAATACCATCAGGGCCATTCTATAAAATGTGTACCCCATTTCTCTGTAACAATTCTGCTTTATATTAAATGATTATCTAGAGCATGTCATCTGCGTTTCGTGTTTATGATAGCGCTGTGAAAGACATCGGCTCTAATCGGATATCCATGGTCTTCGGATGACAGATCTACACCCCGCGATCACCCTCATCTCGACATTCCCTCACATCTCACCATCCATCAACCACCAAAAGACAATTCACCCAAAATGGCACGAACACCAGTATCTACAACAAAGGCCCCCGCTGTGCCGCAAAGCTTGATGAACCAGGCCATCATCGCCAATGGCTTCGTCTTCACATCCGGCGGCGTCGCAATGGACCCCAACACAGGGAAGATTATTGACGGCGATATCGAAGCTCACACAGTACGTTAATTTCTTTGCAAGAAGATTGAATCAATTACTAATTGAGATGTCCTAGCGCCAAATTATTTCCAACCTCGGCGCCATTCTTGACGAAGCTGGCTCGAGCCTTAATGATGTGATTGAGGTCAACATTTATTTATCTGATATGAAGTACTACGCCAAGATGAACGAGGTGTATGCTGAGTATTGGGGTGATGTCAAGCCTGCTAGAACGTAAGTAAATGAGGAGATGTTTTAGATAGGAATGCTGATTGTAGTAGATGCGTCGCTGTCAAGAGTCTTCCGATGAACGCGAATATTGAGATCAAGTGTGTTGGAGTCGTTACCAAGCCCAAGTCGAAGCTGTGAAGGAGGTAGCCGCTATTTGGGGACTGGATCTAGTTGTGTGTATAGATTCACGATGATGTTCCATTGGAGTTAGTAGTTATTAGGTACAGCCTCTATGACACTTGACTTGCAAGCCCACGTTCTCTCGGGCCAATTCGTTACATGATGTGTATCGCGCCCATTCTACAAGCGTACCGATTCCGTGAGTAGACGGCCTTCCATGCTAGGATGTTGTTCAAGCGCGCACAGGAAACGAATGAATCCTTCTCAAACAGCAACCTCAGGCGTGGTTTGTGATGAGTACAAACCCATCGTAGGCGCGGATGATGCTGCCTATATCAAGAACCAGCACAATCCTTTGACTTGTCTGCCGTCCGTGGCAGTCGCGTTTAACATTGATGTTAGTACTGCGTGCGATAAGAAGCGCCGAAATCTTGGCAGTGATTGTGCTACAGTAGCCCCGGCGTCATACGCTGCTGCGTAGTGGTACGGGGCTATCCTGCCAGAGTGATCACGGTGGAAGAGACCAGGGCCGCAATTGGAGGAGGGCTAGCACCACATCGACGGTCGTCAACCTCACAGAGTAAAAGAAGGCGGTATTCTCACGCCAGAACTGAACGTGCTTACACAAACGCCATATTCGCATAGAAGCCGCACTATCTTGACATGGCCTGCCACCTTCGGTGGACCAGAGAAGTTCGGCCGTGCTCGTCATGGGCATCGGGGAAGGGTCCCAGGTTGGGAACCTATTTGGCCAGATAAGGGACCCGTGAACTCGGGAATAGTGCAGTATCCAGCCAACAAGCTAGACGTCTGGTACGCGGGTCAGCGTTGTGCTGTTGAAGTCATGGAATGACGATGGCGGCGTTGTCAAGGTGCATCGCGGCAGATGGGAAGCGGAGGTTCCACTCCTCTATAAAGCATTGGCATGAGTACCGTTCTGTCGTAATACATCTAAGAGGCCCCCATCTGGCGCTTGCGGAGCGCACGCAATATTCTGTAAGGATGTGTGGAGGACCGTGTTGTCAGATGAGTCCAGGGCGTTTGTATCAGCTCCAAGTTACAGGAGTCTAGCAGCAAGTCAGTTACTGTACACTGCAGAGTCTCCAAACTACGTAACGGTATCAAATATGTTGGCCAGCTTAGACGGCGTTTATCTCTTCTCCGTGTCGGAGCAATACTTCCATGATATGCAGACGCACTGGAAAACCGAGGCAATGACATGCTGTCAGAAGCGAACTAGGTCAGCCTCGCCCCAACTATTCAAATCTACGCCGCTATGCTCATTATGAAGCAGCGTGGTGCTAAGGGAGTGCTGAAAGGCTTTTCTTAGGGCCGAAGGAGACACGAGGTCCGCCACCTGGTCCAAGAGGAGCTTGTTTGTATCGTAGCCACATGATTCGGCATGCTTATGTATGGCAAACTTACTAGGCGTGTCTTTCAGACCAACTGCGCCGTGCTCAAGAAGCAAATCGACCATGGGCGGCTCTCTTGGAGATATGAAGATCTTTAGGGCAGGGAGTTGCCGTGTTGCTGCTCAGAGCAGTTCCAGCCTGGATGAGCATCTCGATTGGCTCAGCACGCCCACATAAGGCCTCGGTAAAGTATATTTCCCTTGCCAACTCATCATCGCGGCTTGTAAACTGCCAAATGGGACAACCGAGTCAGCCAGCGTTGTCTATTGCCTGCTGGTAGAAAAGTGCGGCAAGTTTCTGGTCGGTATCCGGTGTCATACTAATGGGATCGGTGCAGCTGGATTCGTGTGCTTGGCTCTTGAGATGGTCTCGTACATGCGATAATACGAGACATAGCAAGCACCGCCATGGTCAGAGAGGCGCCGGGGGTTAAAGGAGTACCTAGGCGAGGGGGTCGACAATCTTCAGGAACTGACCTGAAGGCGTGGTGCAGTCCTATTGCTGTGCATGTTAGCACCAATCTGGCTACTGTGGTTGCCAAATCCGACTCCGAGAGAAGTCCATTAACGTAGAAAGAAATTACTAGGACTCTGTAGTACAGACTGAGTCAGTAGGCATGGGGAATTAGGATGCTGCCAACATGTATCCCAGCTCATCCCAAGTGACACTATTACCACCGCGACCAGACGAGCGGCGTGTTAATGCTCTGAAAGAAGGGTATGTCGACCCCAAATACAGCACAAGAATACTAACCATTATGCCATGTGGGTTGAGCCCTGAAATGTTCTGCGTTTGAGCTGATGGAGAAAGAACTGGGAGGTTTCGGGCTTTTTGATGCCCCAATAGTCCATGCATCTCTACCCCATGACAAACTCGGCCTGTTCTGTGCTGACGCGAAAGTCTTTTGCAAAGTTGGGTTATTCTTATGCCTCCAGATCGCAATCTCTTCCTCTTTAGAACCCGAAAATTGAGGCATCCGCCAGTCTACGAACCGGGATTTGATCGGGATACAGGAGTGCGTCCGATATTAGCTTACAAACCGTATCTCTTGCCTCGGCTGCTCTACCTTGCCTTACCTTATAGAAGAAGTAGCCTAGAAATCTCGACTATATCAGCCACAGTGTCGCCAGAGTATCAGCCAGTTCCTTCGTTGTTAATGACAGGAGTGCCTGGACGATCCAGCACAGAGGCCGAGATATCCTATACTATCACTGGAGCCTGGTATGAGCCCCGATACGTGCATGGAGAAGTCTGAGAGCCGCAGGCAAGCCAATACATCTCGCGCAAGTCGGCTGTTAGTCTTGCACTGCACGAACTCTTCGATTGCAAAGCCGACACCAGGGAGTGTTGTCAGATCACTGCCGAACCATGTTCCTGACCTCGGCCACGTAGTCTGGTACTACCCTTAGAGATGCTGTGTCTCTCGACATCGAGGTCGAAGACTTGGGCAACATCACGCAACATATCGGACTTGGCCTCATCGAGACGCAGACACGGCTTTCCCCATATGTCGGCACCTCAAGGCTCACCGCAGTCAGCTTCAAGGGAAAGCGACTGGTAGTCTGAGTTAGGGCTGTCCACGGCGGAGTACAGTCTGCCGAGAAAGTGGATGTATAGAGTCCACGAAACACTCGTCTATTGTATCCAAGAGGCGGCATACTGGGCCTCGTTAAAGGCCTTTGATGACCCTCTTGAAATCCCCCAGAGCCATACGTGACGAAAGGATACAGTGTGCCTTCATCCCAGCATGCATCAGCAAAGCTACATACCTCGCCAAGCTCTGTAATTCCTGGAGTATCTGGTGGGGGAAAGCGGTGGAGAGTCTTACACAGGATCTATTGACGGAGAAGAGTGGTTGGCCGTTGCGAGGAGCTCTAGCCGGTTTCTCAACGAAATGAGTATCACTGAATTTCCTTTACCCATCCAACAACAGGGATGAGGAATGGCGCATGACAAGAGATTGAGATAGGCTTGTTTGCTAGCCTCGAATAATACGAAGAAAGTAGCTTAAAGGTTTCACGATGCAGATGTAACGTCGTCAGTGTGATGGAACTATCTCCTCGTTGGTATTTGCGACCAATACAATGGGCTTTAATGTTCAAGAACAAGGGATGAACTACCTAGTTGAAATGCGGAGTAGTTCACAATGATACGAGCAACAAGCCTCCCACGACTAGCCCCAGTGTGATGAACGATGAAGAAACCGAACACCGAACAGCATCACTCCCCTTCGGAACATCAGAACTTTCTCCCCCACCCGTACCCCCTGCTTCCGTGAAATTAGAAGCCCCAGTGAGTTCCAAACCCTCCAAACCTCCCTCAATCTTATCCAGCGGCGCAACAAACGCCATCTGACTCCAACTAAACTGTGTATTCCTCCCACCATACACAAAGACCTCAAATCTTCCTACCACTTCGCCATCACTCAACACAACCGTGCCATGCAGGACGTCCGTCACCAGGGTGATGTTGGTGGGAGTAGACAATTTAACGGGTTTGTGCGTGGATGAAGTGTTCACCCAGATACGGCCTGGAGCTCCGGGGTCGAGATCGATGGCGTCTTCTTTTGTGACCTTACGAAGGGGATACTCCCATCCGTCAGCGGTGAAGACCATGTTTCCGCTGTTATCCAAGGATAGAGTATTGTCGGGACCGGAAAGGGTGAATGGGCCGGTGATGGAGAGAGTGAGGGTGTAGTTCATTCCCTTACTACCATGACCAAGATGAACGTCCTTCCCATCACCATCCGAACGAGTCCACGATACCAACGCCCCATTACCCTCAAGAGATAGCACCCTATCAAGATTCTGATCCGGAGCCCTCGGGGAGTAAAAGTCAACACTACCATCACTCGTCTCCTCCACCAACTTCGGTCCACGACTCCCACTCCACGCCCTCCCTCCCACGACCGCAATACCCCTTCTCATCGAATAATACGCCTCAAGTTGCGTGCTCGCATCAGGCCCATTATCATTCCACGCCGCCAAAGTAGCCCCCATCAATCTCTCCTCATCACTCTCCAACTGCAGACTCGTATTCACAGGGTTGAAATCAGCAGGTGTCCACTGCCACTCGTCCTTATCCGCAAAGTTGAAAACACGACTCTCGTTGAAGAACTGCGGGTAGCGCGCTGGGAGGATGGGCATGTGGTCGTTTTTGAGACTTGTGTAGGCCCACCAGTCTTCTGAGTTGATCACATCGTAGCCGTCTTTGACGAGTTGGATAGGGTCTGATTGGCCGTATTGCCAGTGCTGGATGATGACGGCTTTGTCGATGGTTTGGTTGCGTTTTGATGGTTCGTGGGTACCCCAGATTCGACTTCTTTTGTTGGCTGTGGAGTTTATGAAGCGGCTCATTTTGTTGACGAAGGTGATGTAGTCATCCGCAAGTTCGGCGTCGTATTCATCAGCGCCAATATGGACTTCTTTCGTCTTGAACCATGGTAGAAATTCTTTCCAGATACTCTGGACGGTCGGTAAGGTATCCGGGTGCGTCAAGTTCAGCAAGTCCTTCTTGGCCAAGGCAAGCTCAGGTTTCCATTTGGTGAGATACAGAGAATGACCTGGTGCCTCAATCTCTGGAATGACGGTGACACCTCGCGAAGCGCAGTGGCTCTGCAGTTCCGTGAAGTCATCCCTCGACAGCGTCTCATTCTCACGCCCATGAAGGATACCCCGCAAAGATTCATCCTCCGGCAACAGCGAGAAATGAGAGTAGACATCCCTCCAACTCTCATTCTTGCCACGGTTCAGCGGATAGTTATCACTAAGATGATAGTGAAACTCATTCATCTTAAAGAACGAAGCATAGCTACACAGCTCTTTGAGAAAGTCCTTCGAATACCATTTTCTCCCTGCATCAAGCATGTACCCTCTGGTAGCATAGGCTGGAGCATCTCGACCAAGAGTACTAGTAATCGTCCCGTTGCCAGCGAGGAGGAGTTGAAGAAATGTTCTGGTTCCCCACCACATTCCTCGAGCGCCTGATCCACCGATGAATACGCGATTGGAGTTGATGATGATCTCGTAGCCTTCTGATGTTGACTTTCCGTTCTCGTATGTGAGATCTGAAGATTCGCCGGTGTATGAACCAAGAGAGATTCCGCTGGCGTTGTTAGGAAGTGAATCGACGCGTTTCAGCGTCCAGTCAGATCCTGTAATCTTTGCAAGATCATCTTGAAAGGTGGTCGCGAACTCGTGGGCGGTAGGCGGAATCAAAGTAAGACCATCTTGATCCGATACAGATGCAAACTTCTTATCGATGTAGATGACTTTTGCACTTGAATCAACAGACCAAGTCTCTTCCAAAAAAGAATCAGCTTTTTCGAGAATCGGAGGAATGAGATCTTGTGCTACCGCCAGTAGAGGCGAAGCAAGCAGAATGCCCGCGGCCAGATATTCCTTCAACATGACGCCACTCTACTTAGGCTCGAGATGTAAAGTGCAGGTTCGTGACTCGCATCATAAGTCAATCGGGGTTATCGTATTGCTTGCTTGTTGTTTGCCGATCTTGGTGAGATCTGGGTCTTGACTCCGCAACAAGTGCGGGGATGTTTACTTGATTGTAACAACGCGGATGTAACTGTAACCATGAGCTCTTATCACCCACTGCCACTGGCAAAAGAGCCCGAGACACACCTTCTTGTTTAAGCTTGGTCTTGAAGTTGCCTACCCTGGTCCTGTTTCAACTTTGACAATTCCGACTACGACTTCACGATTATGTCTGTACCCAGCGATGCTGAGGCCAGTCGAACTCGACGGGAGGTAATTTTAGACTGTTATACCCAAGACTCATGTTAAAATCAATTGAACAATAGTCACTGTGCCAAGGTTACCAACTATTCAGCGTTAACGAAAAGTGATCAAATGATAACACCTGATCACCGAAATGTGGTATACAATGTCATGAGCAATTATCTATTCTAATGTGATCATTAATAATACAAAGAAATCATAAAAAACAGTTTTCACTTGAAAGACTCGCTCAAATTCATGCCAACTCGTATCGCTGCGTCAATGGCCGCTTCTGCTGCGACTCATGAACATACATCTCATATATCCGCCTCTCATCCGCTGACATCTCATACGGAGGCAACTTATGCCTCGGAACATGCATTTCTTGCGGTGGCAATGCACTCGGCCAATTTACCGAAAAGCCATCAGAGTTGTCTTTATAATGCGTCGGTTGCGTTTCAGACTGTTGGCCTCGAGTTCCACGGCGCCGTCGCCAGAAGAAGATACCGAGACCAAGAGCGATGATACAGAGTGCGGCACCTGCTCCGACGGCAATTCCGACCTTTGTGGCGACTGGCATGGAAGGCTTTGATTCAACTTCATCTTGTTCTGAGGGACTAGCCGCTTTGGTTGGGGTGCTCGATGGTGATGGGGCTGGCTCATCGTCCCAGACACCTTTCCATGAAGCTTCCCAGTTGTTTCTACCTTTGCTGATAGTCTTATCCTTGACCTCAATCGACGTGACGTCTGTCGTGGCTTGAACTCTCGGACCTGGTGCTTGAGCCAGCCACCACCTGTTGGCATCAGGATGCCAGTTCGCTCCGATGAAAGCATCTTGTAGAAATGATCGTCCGAGGACGTATCTTCCATTATTGGTCACATGGCATGGGAAGTAGGCGATAGGGTTATCGACGATTGGCTCCGAAAGAGTGAGGTTGAGATGCATGAAAGGAACCCTGATCTTGACAGGGTCGGTGTTCGTGTCTGATATGAACGAGAATGACAAAGCAGTCGCAGAGTTGACGATCTTGTCATATTTATCTGACTTTGTGTCCCAGATGTAAAGACCAAGGTCAGAATTGAAGTTTACGGGAAGGTGTTCGGCGATGTTGTCGCAAGTGGACTTTGGGAGGGTGAGATATGGAGAGCATCCGTCCACAGTGACTTTCAGACCGCTAGTGATAGAGGAGTTACCATTCGCCAAGAGATTATTCTTAGACTTGGAAGTAAACGGCGAGTGATCGCCAACACCTTCAATGGCAATATCCCAAAGTGTGATGCCGTCACCTCTCGGACTTCCGCTCAGCGTGAGCACTTCCCCAATAACACGGTTCTTATCGTAACCACCGAACCAGAGAGACCCGGCAACAGAGGGCTTGACGGATCCGATGTGCATGCCATAGGAATTAGAGGGTGTGTACTCATTCTCCCAGAACCATCCAGGTGGCATACTGCCATTAGTAGCAGGCTTTCCATCGGGTTGTTCAAAAGATTGGTTGACGGATCCCGGACCACCCAAGCTCAGACAACCCGCAAAGAAGGGAACGGTCTGACCACCTGGATATTTAATCTTTTGCGCGTCAAGCAACGCGATAGTCGAGTTGATAGTATTAATCTCGCCAAACATGATATCGTCTCTGTATCGAATACTCGTGTCGCCTTCGAGATTCACACCTTGCATGAAGTTATCCAGTTCCACGAGGATATTCAAGCCAGTTCGATCGCCGGTTCTTTTGTCGTAAGTACCTGCTTTCGAAGCATAGCACGTTCCCCGTTCGCAGTAATCATCGCTGATGAGCCATGTTTCCCACGTTCCGCCAGGATATAGTGAAATGGAAGTGGGACTGCTTCCAATCTGGACGCTGACACCACGCCAGGGGCCATCAGGTCCAAATGTGTCGTCAGTCCATTGGATTTCTCGAGGGACTTGGGCGGCAGATGTGAGGATAATGAGGATAAACACGGGTAAGATGACTTTCCAGGCCATGGTCAGTGACCCGCCTTTGGGAGGTATTAACGAAAGGATTAATTAAGGTAATGTAACAAAGAACGAAAGAGAGATAAAAAAGATGGAAAGCCACAGAAAATGAGCACATGCAACGAAAGTCACAGGAAAACACGAGCAGAGAGAGGTGGGCGGGACGAGCACATAACCATAATTAAAAATTTGCAAGGCTCAACCAACACGACAACCAAGTCCTGAGCGTCACCAGCTGAGCAACCTATCGCCAGCCGGTCAATTCGCCTTGGCCCACTTGGTGTTGTAAGAGAACAACCAACATGCATAAGGGATTCTCAGCCCAGGGCGCTCAGATAAGTGACTATACCTTTATAAAAAGGATAAGCGCTGGAAATATGACTGTGATGTTTCCCCATCAGGTACATGTACTTATTAGCGGTAACTGATGATTAAAATACTGAGTTGGTCTGTTGGGCTCGACCAACAAACATTATGGTACCGTGAGCGGTTTCAGAAGAAGTGCGTGCCAAGCCAACAAGACATCATGTAGTGAGGCATTAAAATAAAGGGTTGAATTAAAACTTAACAAGAGGATGGTGAAGCAAAGATAAATAAGGTTAAGCATAAATGAAGCTCGCGATAGTAATTGAAAATCAGACATACACGAAGTACCAGTACCATCACAACTCGAAAGAATCTCGCCATTGCGGTTATCAACCTGAAACAACCCAAAATAACCCACCCCTGTCTCTGCCTGTCTCAGCGGTTAACGCCGCTAAATGGTTGGACGTTTGAAACGTAGTGGGGAAGCGAGCAGCCACTCGATTTGCCAAGAAGCTATTGGTTAGCACAGCGCTTATCGACGATCACAGGGGTCTAAGCGCCCGAGACTGACGACCGCATGTGCTAAGTGTTCTTCCTTTGTCTCCTCAAACTGTTCATCGTTTGTTTTGCGTTCTGCCTTTTAAACATCAGTTGCCGTTCAAGCTTATTTCTTGAGCTGGGCACTATTCCCTCTTTGAAACATCGTCTTTTTTATTACTGTCTCTCTGATTGCGGGTCAATCTCGGGGTCGTCTTTTTGTTTCAGGCCGCTTTTGAATATCTCATTCCTTCGCTCAAAGATCAAGCAGCTTCCTCTTCCATCTCATCATGTCGTCAAAGCGCTTTCGAGTTGTTTTTATCGCAGCTCTTACTACACTGTTTTTCTTCTATCTTCACAGCCAAACAGGCCAAAGAACATCATCATGGTTGTCACGTGCTGAAAACAACGTTGACTGGTCGCGTTTCGCGTACACACAATATGTCACCAACAGCCAGTATTTGTGTAATTCACTTATGTTCTTTGAATCGCTGAAGCGTCACGGAAGTCGACCTGATCGTGTTATGATGGTCCCTGAAAGCATGCTTGAGCCAGAGATGGTCAACTCAAGTGATGCGTATCTATTGAACAAAGCGCACGATGAGTACAACGTCAAGCTTGTTCCGATTACCATTCAGACTAACTGGGCGGGTGATGGTAAGTTGCCCTAATGAGACCTCAGAATATGACTGATTGGCTTTTCAGCGACGTGGGCAGACTCATACACCAAGCTTCTGGCATTTAACCAGACTAATTACGATCGTGTGCTGTCCATCGATTCAGATTCTCTTCTGCTACAAGCAATGGATGAACTTTTCTTCCTGCCAGTTGCACCAGTGGCTATGCCTCGAGCATACTGGATATCCCCCGAAAAGGTCCTCTCATCACAACTCATGCTCATCCAGCCTTCGGAGATAGAGTTCTCCCGCATCATGGAAAGAGTACAATCAGTAAAGTCTGGCGAGTATGACATGGAAATTGTCAACCAGCTGTATGGCGATAGCGCCTTGATCTTTCCCCACCGCCGCTACGACCTCCTCAGCGGAGAGTTCCGCAACGACAAGCACGCTCACTACCTTGGTTCAGAGCTTGAAACCTGGGACCCTGCTGCGGCGTATAGCGAGGCTAAGCTAATTCACTTTTCGGACTGGCCGCTGCCAAAACCTTGGAAGCCTATGCTTGAGGAAGATAGACTTGCGGCACAACCAAATTGTACACAAACGACAAGCGGCGGAGAGGATTGTATTGCGAGGACAATTTGGAACTCGCTGTACACTGACTTTAGAGCGAAGAGAAAGGTTCGTTCAACTTTACCGATTGTCGCCATTCTGCGTACTGATCAGCGCTTTCCAGGAAATCTGTGATTATCGTGTAGAGACAAGAGAGTCTGCTGCAAGTGGAACAATGCTGATCTAGAATTTGAGAGATCCAGAGTCGAAATCTAAATAGAACTTGGATTTGTTCAATAACCTGGATATTGCACATAACGGGTATGAGTAAAGATCAAGAGTGAGTATTTAGAGAAACAGAACATAGAGCTCAACTTAACGCTGCCAAACACTTCTGCCCTTTGTCCTAGATGTTCACACCGGACTCAGGACACATTATTCAATGTACCTCGAACACTGACTGGCAAACTAGAAGTCCAGGACAGATCACTTTCAGTTACTTGGCATGTTCAAGGATAACAATGGTTTACAGAAGTGATCTCAGAAAGATCAAGTACAAAGGGAAATATTGAAAATATCTGTTGAACAAATGAACAAGTCTAAGCCATTTTGATCGCTTTTAAAAAGTATATATTATCATATTCTCCGTTTTCTAACTTAGCAAACATCACCAAGACATCATTGACAGTAAATCCTGTCTTCCACCCTCCCCCACTAATACTATCATTACGCTAAAATCTCTCTATATACATCATGAATACCTTCAAAAATATCACCCAGAAACTCAAGGAGCTTCGAAAACCCCCTCAACCCAGAGCTGTGGACCGCTGTAATAACAAGATTGTAGGTGTCGTGACGGAAACCTTCTGGCCTAACATCCGGAAGCACATCCTCGCCGACGATCCGAACGCCACACCGATCAAAGCCATCTGTCCCGTGTGCTGGGACGAACTACACGTAACGTGTATCTCCTCCCCCGATGACAAAGCCAAACCCGGTCTTGTTTCGCCTTGCGGCCACATCATGTGCCCTGCATGCTGGCCACGCAAGATTCCTGGCCCATCACACACTCTTTTCGAAGAGTGCCGTAAGTGCCCTGTCTGCCAGACTCTACTCGAATGTTTGATTTGTAATAAGGCTTGCGACAAGGTAGCAATTCCCAGGTTTGGTGGGAAGGCTAGTATCGAGTCTTTTCGTGAGACAGCTCCGGAGTGCGAACGAGAGTACCGCCCTTACTGTAAGGACTGTGCTAAGCCTCACCGTCAGATCGGACATGGCTTTTGGTTTGACGATCCTGAGTAGCGGGTAAGCATGAATAGCTCTTGGCTTTTAGGCTGAAAGGTAGGTTCACCTTTGGTTACATATGCCGGAGTCGTTGATGGGCTTGCAGTTGGCAGTGATACTTGCTTTTAGGGCTCCGCGTCTAGATAGAATGGAAAACTCATTTATATGATCTGAATGTCATATCTCCACCTACTCTTTTATTTCATTGCTCGATGAGAAATCTCAATACAGAAATCATTGTGTATGTAAAGTTGTAGTAATTGCCACTTATAATGGACCTTGTATGTTGAATGTTCGTTGCTGCTCATACACAAACCTAAACCTGGTGCATAGTATACCAATGATGTTTTTGAATATGGGCTAATTGATTCTGTTTTACCCTTCTAGACCGGAATTATATCCAATGGCTGGTCTTTACTGCCATGGAATAGAGAGCAACCTTAAAGCAAGATCCTCTGGACTACTTTGAAGTGCCCCTCGGCCTAGGCCAGGGCCAGTGGAGTCCTCCCTTCTTTATCCCTTATCCACGAATTTGCCTTACCCTCACCCAAAAGAAACTCAGCAGCCCCCAGGTGCCCTTTCATTGCAGCATGTCCAAGCGGGGTAATTCCATCATTATCCCTATCATCAACATCGACACCAGGTTTGTTATTGGTCATCGTGAAAGCTTCTAGGTAAAAGCTTATATCAGGGGGAAAAAATATCGTGTTGTCATTCATTATCTGTGTTGCAGCCTAAAGCTTAACCTTATAGGCCGCCGTCATCCATAGACGCCAGGTTTGCCAAGCAACACCCGGGTTATCTCTTCGTTTCCCTGTTGAGCTGCGTTAGATAATGGTGAAAGCCCATCCTCATCTCGCACAGCGAGCTTGGTTTGCTCAAGAGAAACGAGCTGCCTGACCATTTCTACCTGCCCCTGGAGGATGGCCCAGAATATCACTGTCCTTCCTTTCTGACCCTTCATGTTCACCGCCTGTTTGTAGTTCCACAGTATGCTAAACATGTGCCATTTGCTCTGATAAGCGGCAAGCAGTAGGGGCGTACACTGGAACCTATCCACCACGTTGAGTTTTGCTCGACCTGTCTTCAGAATCAGTCGCAACATATCTACATCTTCCATCCAGATACAGTTATGAATGGGTGTTCTCCCATAGATGTCCTCAGTGTTGATGTCAGACTGAGAGCTATCAAGCAGATATTTTACCAACCTTGTATTTCCTCTCAAACAAGCCAGTGACAGCGGTGTGCGGCCGTCTTTATTCTTCATGTCAACACTAGCCTTTCCCGTTGCAATTAGAGCACTGGTAATGGGAGCTGAATGTTCTTGGACGGCGTGATGGAGTGGTGTATACCCGCTAGTATCGGTTACGTTCATGTCTACTAAATTTGCTCTCAAGAACAGAGACACAGTATCTGAGTCTAAGGTCAAACAAGCCAGAGCGAGAAGCGTAAGCCCACGGCTATCTCGGCTGTTGACGGGCACATTTTCCGTTTCGAGAATCTCCTTGATCATATGATATGATCTTTTTGCGACAGCTCTGTACAAGATAGTCTCGCCCTTGTCATCACATAGATTGAAATGAATCTTTCTTGATCTCAGAATAACTTTCAACTTGTCGGCCCATTCAGTATCGATTGCAAGAATGGCCATTGTACAATCATTAACGCTCAAGTTATCGCATTAGCCTAAGAGTCGGGCAAGAGTTGCATCGAATAATCCAAGAGTATGCAGGATCTTGACGATGTACTCTGGCAGTGATGTTGGCCACCCCTGCCCTCAAGATCAACTGAGCAATATCGTCCTGTTTCCAACGAGCAGCTTGGTGTAAGGGGTCAACCCGGCCAGATCTGATAAGTTAACGTCAGCGCAACCGGTTTGCAGTATGAGCTTTGCTTTTTCGAATTGACCGTATCGGGTAGCGAAGTGAAGGGGTGTCATCCCAGTCTTGTCTCTGGTATTGACATCTGCTTTGTGTTCCAGAAGAAGTTTGACGACCCTATTGTATCTGTAGTTGATAGCCCACATCAGTGGAGTCCAGCCTTCAAGATCCTTGAGGTTGAGGTTTGTGTTCCTTGCTTCTAGAAGCACTCTCACTACGTGAATATGACAGTACTGAAGAAGGAAGATCCGTGATTCACTAATAGTAACCAGCCCGCAGATGTACCTAACTTTCTCCCGGAAGCGGCCTTCAGGCTCTATTTCGATATCTGGAGCAATCAAAGGGGGCACAGACCAGTCAGAACAAATTTTTCCTGGCATTACAGGGGTTTTCAGGTATAGCGCCAGGTATCAAGAATACCATATATCCTAGCGCACAGTAGCTGTATGTATGTACTGTCAGCAGGCAATCAAGAACCCCTGTAACTAACATCTAACTAGTTAGCTTGCTATTCATGGTAATGGGTAAGTTTCAGGTAAGTAGCAAACAAACTTACTAAAGGTATAGCTCAAGGCTTTCTAACTTTTAAACCGTATCGAAATACTACCACCGACGACTTCTACTGGTCTTTCAAGTTCCAAGTCGCTTGCTTACTTTATTCCACAATTATGTCAACCTCCGCTAAGCTCTACAACGTTGGTGTTCTTGTCTTCGACGGTGTCGATATCCTCGACTTTGCCGGCCCGATAGAGATTTTCTCCCATGTCTCACACAACAGAAACCCGGATAATCCAGATCGCATATACAAATGCCAAACAATTGGTCGCAGCCACACAATCCGGGCGGCCGATAGTCTGACTGTCGCTGTCGACCTCTTAATAAATGAAGCCCTGCTCGACTTGCAGCAATTCGACATCATCGTCGTGCCCGGGGCACCTCCCTCGATTATAACACCGCTATTGGCACCGGAAAGTCTTGAAATGCAGCTCGTTACCGCTTTCGCACAGCTTCAGCCTAGAAGCTGTGTGGAAAAGCCTCGCGTCTTGTTCTCCGTCTGGGTCGGTGCTTTTTTCCTCGGAGCTGCGGGAGCTTTGGATGGGCTGAGCGCTACGACGCACCATAGAGCTTTGGAGAGGCTGGGACAAATATGCCGCGCTGTAGGAAAGGTGCCGGCTTCTATTGTCCAAAAGAGGTTTGTGGATGGGGGCCTCAGCAAGAATAAAGCTGTCTCAGTTGTTACAGCAGGCGGTATCAGTAGTGGATTGGACGCGGCACTGCATATTGTAGGCACACAAACATCAAAGGACATGGAACAATTTATCAGAAGAGTTATGGAATACTCTTGAGAGAGAGTATTGATTATTCCTGAACGGCGCATCTTATTAGGCAACCAGAATGTTATACCTAATTACTGCTGCAGATCGCCTTCTTATAGTAGGGGAAAGAATCGTTACCCTGGAGCTTCAGCAGCATCACCAGTCTATCGATTACATCAAGGCACGCTATATCTGGTTACAAACTACCGTATTAAAGTGAAAAGCTATACATCGATTAGTATCGATGGATACTCTATAGCAAGTAGAGTTTTGTGGTGAGCTTCTAGAGCGAATGGAACACAGAATCTGCTCATCAGAAACCACCGACAACTAAATACTTAATTTAACCTTAAGCCTATCTCCTTGTACGATCCATTATTTCTTCTCCATTAGTTCAGGGAGATCCCATTTCGCATTGACATATCGACCAGCCAGCCAATCTCTCTTCTCAGATGTCAAGTAAACAATAGAGTCACCTGCTAGTTCTGGTTTATCAGCAAACGCTGAAACGAACTGTCAGCATAGTAGGATGTTGACCAGATGGATATCATTGAACTTACCTTTACTTAGTTCTGGAGATTGAGGCCACTGGTGCAACACCATATCGGTAGCTACACTGCCTGGATGTATGGAGTACACCAACAATCCTTTTCCCCATACTTTGCGGTAGCGAATTCGGCTAATCGAAGGGTGGCTAGCTTGCTGATCTGATATCCACTCAAGGTCGGCGAGACGCAATGCGCACCGATGCTACTGACGTTGACGACAGTCTCTCCGCCTTCGCTACTGAGCAACAGTGGAATAAACGCACGTCAGACCAAGTACAGCCCCTTGGTGTTGATGTCAAAGTTCCGCGCCCACCAGCCAGGATCACTGTCAACAATCTTCCCATCGCTTGCGAGGATCCCAGCACTGTTGACCACGACGTCTAGACGACCGAATTTGGACCGGATCCTTGCAGCTGCGCCATCTATACTGGCGGGATCTTACACGTCCAGGTTGAGTTCCAGGACCGTTGGTCGTTTACGACCTGCTTTGGAAGCAGCGTCAATAATCGAGGCTGAAGAACTGGAAAGATCAGAGCGTGCTCCGATGGCGATGTGAGATGCGCCTGCTTTTGCAAACGAAATAGCCATGGCGAGGCCAAGCCCTCGACTTGCACCGGCGATGAGGACTGTCGCACCGTCGAGATCGAAGTTGGATGGCGAAATGGCGGCGTATGTGTCATTGTGTACCTCGGTCTAACGTAACCGTCAACTTCTAAAGAGTCAGAACTCTCATGCCTTTTCGCATTGGTATGTATGGATTACCTGGGCCTTGGGTGTCCCCTCCCCTGATGGGAACATCTTGCTGACAATATTGGGCAAAGAAGTCTAGCATCAACACTTTGTAATGTTGTGGAACATAAGATGGAACAATAGTTGTGCTGTGTAACTAAGATCCGGTCACTGGGGAATTCCATTGTGGCTCTGTCTTGATAGATCTTTCAATACGGGAAAGTGGGCAATACAAGCCACCCGCCGTAATATCCCATGGGGTTACATTAAGAATGTCCATGGTGGAAGCTCTATTATAACTTTTTCATGTTTAAACTGGAGATTCTGCATGCACAGAAGCTTTCGAGGCCCCATTTTGGTCTCCATACCATGATCTCCCATCATAAGTGTTTACATCATGACTGACCTGATACGACTTCGACACCACAATATCAGCCATCCTGACAGTCTTCGGAACAATCGAGTCCTGACTTCCCCTTACACTCGGTTTCGTTCCGTCATTAATACTCGGCGTAAGTTCATACGGCCCCGATATATCCTGCGTAAGCGTTCTATTACCACCCCTCGTCCCATGAGTAGTCGTCCGATAGGACGAAGTAAGCTCACTCGGAGCATTTCCATTCCAAAAAGACTTTGAGAAGATTGGCCGAAGAATGGGAATGTTGACGGTGAGGATTCCAACGATGGTTTCGCGAACACCCCATGCGTTTATAGTTAGTGCAGATGGGTTTGCGGAGAGTGTAAGGACGACGCGGGTTATAGCTGCTGCTATTACGAATGCTCCTGAGGAGAGGAGAAGGCCGATGACGAGTTTTCTGGGGGTGTTAGAAGGGTTTCGGGGAAGGGGAGGGGAGACGGACTTGCGGAAGGGAACTTGGAGTTTCCAGAGGAGAGGCATTGGAATGCCGAGGATGAGGGCGTCGGTACTAGATAGTCAGAAGTGTTTGTAGATGTAAGTTTGGGGTTGCTTACAGGACGTTTAGAACTGTTGTTACCAGAAAGTTCTGCATTTTGAATGAGCATTTCTCTGCACAAAGTGTTAGTTTATGTCGCCAGGAGCTTGAAGCCTGGTGCGACATACCTCCAGGATCGGGCACAACCCTGTACCGATATCAGCTCAACTCATTAACATCGATCTATAAACTTACTGCCAGTTCTTCTGAGTAGGAAAGCATCCAAACGTAATCTGCACACAATCAGCTCTACCGCAATCCAACCTCGACGGAGACTTTGCTTACGGTGAGGAAGACAGCAAGGTAGGACAGAGCGCACAGGATTGACACAGTCTTGACAAACATATTATGCCACGTCCCAATCGTCATTCTCGAAAAAAAGCATAGCATTGTTCCCTTGAGAGACCAAATGAGTGCCGTGTATGCGTACCAAGCTGCAAGTTCGAGTTTAGAACCGGTCTCGTATTCGTGGATCTCATCTTTCGTCAAGGCTTTTATGATTATCAGCTCGCTTCTCTTTGCGTAAAAGTCTGATAGGTACTGACTGTGTGATTTTGCTGCAACGCCGGCTTCGATGTTGGTGCCGAGATAATCTGTTGAATTAGCGATGAGGGCAAGTTGTAAGTGTCAGGAACATACAGATCAGATGTACGGTAAAAGCATCTATAGCGTAGAATATAAGAACGAGGAAGGAAAAGAAATCATCGCCCTGAAGACCCCTCCACCCAACGGTCTTGAAACGAACTGCAAAACGCGAGAAGAGAATAAGCGTGCCGAAGACGTAAAGCGTCCACGACTCAATAATAAACTAATCACATCAGCCAGGTCCAACAGTGATGATTCAAGAAACATACCGACGGCCTATCTTCAATCTGAGGCATATTTTACAACCAAACTGACAGAAGCAGAACACAGCAGGGGACATGCAGGGAACTCCTCCATCTTTATCAAAGAAGCTAAAGCTGCATGGACCACGAGCTAACACAAATGCCCCTATCACATCGAATCCAAGCGGCTTTGGCGATTCGCGGCTGCATATGACTAGACCCCGGAAGGGAATAGGGCTGACACTGCAACCTGAGGTGGATTTGTTTCACCCTCTGTACTGTGCACACGATGAACCGTGGAATACTGAACCCAAAAAAGATTTCTGCACCGTTTACTGTAAATTAAATGCATATTAGTGATTAACATTGATTGAAACGGGGTTTGTTTCACGAGTGAAGAAAACAAATTCCTTAAAATTTTGAAGTGCCGATCTGTTTCGGGATTGGCGAGTCATGGATCTGCGCTCGGGAATCTAGATCGCGGGAGAAAGTGGAGAATAATTCGATCGATTCATGATCGATCACTTTTGACTCGGTAAGCTTCTTAATTAAGTTATTTCTGTAGGATCGACATGCCCAAATGGGTAGTCAACACACTTCTTCCTAAACATCGCTTCCTCATTGAACGATTAACCTTATCATCTCGCCAGGATCTTCACTTGTGGGAAATCTACGACAGCGAGGCCTGTAGCAGTAATCTTGTCAAGAGTCACTGAAATCTTGACTCGACGGTCCTGACACTTTTACCTCATAGCTTAGCTCCAGATGAATTGCACCACGTTTCATATGTCGACTGTCTCAAACTCAATTGGTCTACTTTCAACTTCTGAGAGGTGGCTTGGTCCAGACCGATGCTTCTTTAATTTCTTTGGGGTATGTGGCTTGGCTAGCTCGTTGGATAATCCTCTGTTGCCGAATGGTGATCCGGGAGACGGGCCGGTGACGATTTTACGAACGGCTGGTTTGTATTCGTGGCGATCTGTCCGACCTGGAGAAAAAGGAGGCGCAGACGAAGAAGTTTTGGTAGTTTGTTAAATGGGATAGCCCCTTTGGGATTGAAAGTCTCGGATTTGCAGTTCGTACCTACGGCTCAGAGCTGAGATGAGCAGAGTGAACTTCGTGAGTTAGTCTCAGCTGGCCATGAATTAATCAAAGCTCTCGATGCAACTAGTGGGATGTTGATAATCAACGGAGATAGTATGGTTGGACAATTGAGTGGGTTTTATTTAATGCTACCCAAAGTCCAAGAAGCACTTCAATAAATCGTGAGAACCTCCTTTTTACAGACCTCGAGGTTATAACCTTCTGGGTTAACGCCCATAGCGGCATTGTAATGATTCCATTCGCGATCACCCATAAGGCCCAGCGCGATACAGTGTCCTACAAGCTGATATCCCTTTTCGTTCTTCATAGGCCGGATCAGATAAGGGGATCGCAAGTGTTCAGAGATCATGACTTTGTCTCCAAGAGCCGCGTGGGGAGGGACTAGACACATTCTACCTGTTTGAGAGACGGCGAACCTCAGCCCTTGCGTCTTTCGTCTGGAGAGAGAAACGAACGGAACACATCCCGTGTGTTCTTTCTCAACTGTGCCTGGATACTTTGGCTGACGATGTGGAAGCTTCAGCCACTCATCATAACTAGCCTCAAGCTCGATGCGGCCTCCTCTTGGATCGGCATGATTCGGGTTCTCGTAGCCGGCTCCTGGTATAACATTTGGGAAGGTATCTGGTCGTACAAACCTTGTGACTTTCGTGTGAGCGGGTACCTCTCCCCAATAAGATTTGATGTCCCCAATGAGGACTCGAAAGATAGCTCCTCTCCATCGACCGGGACACCTTCGATAACACCAACTCCATTCTCCTAAGAAGTCGATCTCCTTCGTTGGAATGTAACTCAACTGTCCTTCCACCACATCGCAAATCTCATGAAACCATCGTCTTGAGTCATCGTCATGATCAATGATCTGTGTTTGGGCCGATATAGTGTCTATCACATGACAGCCGGCTATCTTGAGTGTATTGCCTTGAAAGGAAAACGCTTTCTGACATTTGGACAGCGTGGACGCTTCCCAGTGCAAATAAAAGGTTGCCGTCGCAAAAGCCCTTGTATGAGCCATTGAAATGGAAGTCCAGTCTGGAACCCATGATGGAAGTCCACCGACTGTCCTTGGCCATCCAACTCCAGCATAGAGCAAGATCTTAGCGTTGAATTCCCCAGCCCCCTGTGTCAAATACCTTTCAGCTAGCCCCTTGTACAAAGTTCCTGTTGCCAAATTGTAGTCGGCCTGGATATTTTGACATGTTTCTGGACCAGCTCTCCTTTCTTGCACGAGGCTCAGAAGGCCGTAAATCTTGTCGCGGGGATCACGTGCCATGGTATGAAACAAGAATGACAATAGTCCCAGCAAGTCTTCGAACTTTCCATTTGAAATGTTGGAGCGAAGCTGTGTTATCAACTTTATTTGCCGAAGGCCTCGGAGTACCTCATCAGACGGCGATATGTCGTAGAACTTACGCAGTCCTAGCCAGGCGGTAATTCCCCAACTATATTCATCCCTGGATTCCTCGGGCAATATCGTGTGTGCGAAATTGGAAAGTGACTGCCAAGTAATACACATAGGGCCTAAATGTATGGTGACTTCTCGGCCAAATACAATCTCTTGGATAATCCACAATCGGATCCAGTAGTCGTGCGAGAGAATGTGCTGTAAAGATTCGCTAGATAGAGTTGGCGGACGAAGAAAGGAAATGTAAAATACCCTCAAAGCCAGCGCAATCAAGGCGAATATTCTTTGATGCAATCGTGGAAAGGAGACTTCGGATACTATATGCGCGTGTATCCATTCAGCAAGCGACTCCTTGGACAGCACGTCAAGGCTTTCTGGAAGCAGTGTTTCCGGCACTGAGGGCTGTGATATCCATACTCTTACTGCGATAGCTCTTCTGTAAATCTCGGACATGCGCCCAACTTGCACTGTCCTTTCCGCCAGGGAGTCATCATCTTGAGCTTGGTTGATGCATATTGAATCTATCCAAATGATTCGTTGTCCACAGGTAGGTGTAAAGTCGTACAGTATTTGTCGAGCATTTCTAGTAACTAGCAAGCGACCGCGATTGACAACAATAGGACATGTTGGTTCTTGGTTATCCCATGTGTATGAGATGGCTTCATACGCGGGGCACGCATCCAGGGGATAGGCTAGAATCTGCACGTCACACCAGAGCAGAAAGCCTCGCAATCTCACGAGGCGGATATGAGCTTCGCTAGGGAGAGCTTGATGATTGTATGGCTGTCGTGATGTGAGACTCTGGTTAGTGTCGTAGAATGATAAGCCTAAGCGCGATAGTCTAGATATCTCAGGCGGTAAGAGAGTTATTAAAGGCTGTAAAAGAAGTGCCCCTAGGGCCGCTACTGGAATGAACACATCCAGGCGTTTTAACGGCACAGCCACTATCGCGGCGTACCACAGGAAATATGTTAATAAAAGTGGCCACGTGTAAGTGGGATTAGCGAGAGTAATAAACTCCTTGGATTCCAAGGCACCTTTCCATAGTAAACCCAAAGAGGAGTTCCAACGATTGTGGGCAAGTAATGCAAAGAGAAAGTGGTAGAGATATACCTCATAAACTGTACCCGACGTTACAAAGCGATCCAGACAGGCAATCAGGATAAGGAACCAAGAATTAACGGTTCGTTGAACATTCATGGTGAGGTTTCTGAAGGTAAATTAAATGGCATTCGAGAAATTTAGAGAAATTACGGTGTCGTTGGGTTTTATATAATAGGGAATAATGCCTTGGGCTTTAGACAGAGCCTGATTGGAATTGTGTTTTGCACAGCCACGCGGACCGCTTCTAGTAGGTGGAGTTGGGCAGACTTTGGGTGATGATTTGCCCATCAGGCCTGCCAGTTTCTTAGGTTCCGCTAAGTTACATAATATGTACAGAACTACCCTGTTAGGCTGAGCACTGGATATCTTGGTGCAAATCTGGTCCAATACCCATACAGAAACATAAAGGACCTCCAAACTTGACCCGACTGGACTACAAGACTGTAGAAAGATATTTCAGCTGATGTTGTTGCAGTACATAGGCCCTGAACAGCCAGCTCACCAACCAGGAACCATCTCAACATTCAGCTTCCACCCCGAAAGGATCTTAAACAGCGTCAACGCAAAATCATCACCAATTTCCCTCCCCTCATCCGACCCATTCTGCAAATCAACAGGAGCAAACTTATACCGTCCAACAAGACTAGCAATAAAACACGACAGTTGATCCCTGGCGTATTGCTCGCCGACGCAACGACGCGGACCACCCCCGAAAGTCAGAAACGAGTACGGGTGATCCGCTCCACCGCTAGGATTATCCAGCCATCGCGAGGGATTGAATACCCTAGCATCAGGTCCCCAGTGGGTGGGGTCGCGGTTTAATGCCCATGGCGAAAAGACAATCTTGGTGCCTTTGGGAATCGGCTCTCCTGCAAGAGTGATGTCTTGTGTTGGTTCGCGCCAGAGGAGGGTGTTGATGGAGTGATATCGCAGTACCTCGTTGGTGACAGCGTTAAGATATTTCAGGCTGTGCAATTGAGACTGACTGACTTCTGATCGAGGAGATGCTATATGCTCTCTGATCTCTGCTCGCAGACGGTCTTGGATATCAGGGTGTCGGGAGAGTAGGTGAATAGCCCAGCACGTAGAACCAGCCACGGTCTCTGTCGCAGCAGCAAAGAAGTGAACAGTCTGCTCAACCAAATCCTGATGCGAGAAGTGTCCAGTCTGCATAAGCAGCGTGAGCATATCCGGATCTGAGTGTCCAACATATTTCTCAATATTCCGCTCGTGGTCTGTCGTGATGTCCTCGGCCGTGGCACGAACCAGAGCCATGATACTATCGATTGTCTTGACCGCTCGCAGAGGCAGCTTCAGCGCGATCTTGGGCCCGATGAGGGATGCTGCACGAAGAGTCATCTGACCTCGTTTGGTGGTCTTGAACATCTCGATGTAGGCTTTGCCAAAGCGGACCTTTGGATCTGGAGAGCCTTTGGTGCTCTGGCCCGATGTGACTCTCTGAAGGGTCTGGAACTCGGTGCTGAAGCCAAAACGACCGATAATGTCGATGCTTGCTGCCGAGACAAGTTCGATAATGGCTACAACGCCGTGTGGGGCAAATGGCTCGCGCTTTATGTGTTGTGGGAGGAGATCGATGACGTCGGCGGCCAAGCTCCAGATGGTAGGGAACCACTTCTTCATCTGGGCAGAGCTAAATACCGGATTGAACCTCTTGCGAGCCTGTTTATGCTGATCACCCTCTTGGATGAGCAACCCATGGCCAGCGATGTTATTCGCCAGGATCCACTGAAGTTCAGGCTTGATAGTCTTGTAAGCATTCGAGGATAGCAACTCCTGCGCAGCTTCAGGGGAGGCGACGTAGATTCGCTCCTGGTTGAAGACTCCCATGTATCTGATAAGGCCATGGTGTGGGAGTTCATCCATCCATGCCTCTATCTCTGAGACTTTGGGCTCGTGTATGAGACGGAAGAGAAGGGGGCCTTGTTTGGGCGAGGGGAGATGTTTGAGGGGGCTGAAATGGGGTTTGATGAAGAGGCGGTTGATGCAGTGTAGTACTGAAGCTACAATAGCGAGTATGGGGAATACCCATGATGGTTTGGTAAGGTATGTTGATAGTGACATGGTTGGGACAGACTTAGTGATGTTCGTGCTGGGCTCTCTCCTTGCAATGATTAGGATAGCAGCCGTGGAAGGCAGTAGAGACATCAATTTATGTACACTGATGTGGAAGGAGTCATCAAGAACCACGCAGAGACTGCCGAGAGTCGGGCATCTTCCATCAAGCCTGTATCATCTTAGTCTGTCGTGGATCTTCATCCAAGATTAGTAAAAGTTGAGTAAGTGTTTCAAAGAACTTGTAATTCACCTCATCGCAGCGACCTGCATGGCAACTAAGATGAATAAGGCCACAATAACCTAAAAACCCCAGGTAATACCACTTCCAGCTTTTTGATCACATATAAAGGGATTTCTAATCAAACATGAAGGGGTCCCCTGACGCCGATGAATATGCTTGATTTTACGAAAAACGACAAGGTCTTCTCCCAGCGCCAGTCCCGTCACGGCGATACAGCCCCGAGGTTCCCCGAGGTCCGATTCCACCCACCAAATCGAGGTATTTCATTGTTTCATAGGGCCAGCACTAGAGTATTCGTGAAACCCTCGCTCGAGTTGAGGTGACATCTCGCTTTTGACCCCAGATTACGATATTTGTCGGCCCCACATGGAAGGGTAGTCCCTAGTGCTGTAACTCGGGAAATCCGGGGTATCTGGGCAGTTTTCAGGGTCATGTACAAATACGTTGACAGTAATGCTACTATCTTGTTACTGAAAGACTGTTCTCCATCAACTCCAAGCTCATTCTTCTCATTTCACAGTACACATCAAAATGCACAATCAAACTCGCGACGATATTGAGAACTGCATCTCCCTCAATGAATCTCAAAGTCCATCACCAATTCGAGATAGTCTCAAAGAAGAAGACAGACCAGTGAACTGGCCCTCCTCCAAGAAATGGTCCATCGTAGTCAGCACCTCTCTCGCAACCTTTGTCGTCTCCTTCGGCAGCAGTGTCTACTCAGCTGCAATCCCCCACATCCAAACCCAATTCAGCGTCTCATCCGATACGGCCCTCCTAGGCATAACACTCTACGTTATCGGCTTCGCCCTTGGTCCGATGGCCTGGGGTCCCGCGTCGGAACTGTACGGCAAGCGACGACCCCTGTTTCTCGGGTATGCTATTTTCTGCATCTGCCAACTTCCCTGCGCCCTCGCACAAAACATATCTCTGCTTTTGACGTTTCGATTTCTCTCTGGTCTAGCTGGTTCTTCGAGCCTGGCTATTCTGGGGGGTATGTACGTCGACTTCCTCAGCCGACCAGCTGAGCGAGGAATTTCCACGGCTGTGTTCAGCGTTGCTACTTTTTGCGGACCGACTGTTGGGCCTATCGTTGGAAATCTGGCAACGCTCAAGTTGGGTTGGCGCTGGACGGCGTGGCTTACGCTGATAGGAGGTGTCGTCTTTGGGAGCGTTGCGTTTCTTCTGACCCCTGAAACGTCGGAGGCAGTGATACTGCGCCAAAGATCCCAAGGGAATACCTCGGTTAGCCCATCTCGGATATATCGTCCAGAACAGGGCATATCGACATTCATGCAGAGCTACCTTACAAAGCCAGTCAGGATGTTTGTGCGGGAGCCAATAGTAAGTGAGCTACCCCAGCATTCGGAAACCTTATTGATGATCTGCAGCTCATCTTCTTCACCATCTACATGAGTCTCGCTTATGGAATTATATACCTCACTTTTACTATGTACCCTCTTGCATTCGTCACAGGCCGCGGATGGTCCCGTATGGACGGAAGTCTTCCGTTCATCGGGATGACCTTTGGCGTAGTCCTGGCGTGTATAGGGATTGCTCTTCATAGCATCTATTATATCCAGCAGAGCCGAGTTCATGTGCCGGAACGACGTCTGCCGCCCATGATTGCCGGGTCCATCCTCTTATCTGCAGGTACTCACACCAAACTGTCCTGTTTTAGATCATCTTCTTACATATTCCAGGCATTTTCTGGTTTGGCTGGACCTCCAGTAGGTCAGTCCATTGGCTGGCACAAGCTTCCGCCGGGGTCTTCCTTGGTAGCGGCTCCATCCTGGTCCTGATGTCTGGCGTGGTCTGCTTGATTGAGGTATATCTCGTCAACGCCAATAGCGCCTTGGCCATTAATAATTTTCTACGTTGTGTCATAGCTGCTACGTTCCCTTTGTACGCAACAGACCTGCTAGTGGATGTGGGGCTGGGTGTTGGTGGCACGGTCATTGGTTCAATCTGCTTGGTGCTCTCACCCGTTTCCTTTCTATTCTGGCGATATGGTCGCACTATCAGGCAGTGGTCAAGGTTTGCAGGAGAGTGAATCTACTGAGCATTATCTATCTATACCTTACATGACATCAGATACGGCATGGTTCATTACTTATTAGCTTAAGCTAGGCTGATGGCGAGGACGCGTACTAAAACAGCCAGGAAGAGCAAGCTGGTAATTACAACAACATACTCTGTTGTATCATCTCCTTCTTTAGCCTTCCGTATTTCCATAAAATTAAATTCCTGGTATCACCTAAAATTTGTAGTTGTTAAGTTTCTTGCTTCGTTTAGATTGAGAAGATATCCTCCTTGCTCGGCTGCATAAGCCTTTGAACCACAGGGTAAAGGATCGGGCGATTAGACGACCAACACCATCTGCAGGAGGCCGACCAACAAGTCTCATCCAGCCATTCATCTTACGCGAAATACACTTAGGCACCATGGCTGCCTAAGCAGTGAGTTCCCCTCTTTTATCCTGACTTGAGATGTTGGGCTTTCCGGTGCATCTGCTTCCTCTTTTTCTTTACTTCTTTTCATCAATTTATGGTTAACCAACCTGGTCACGACTGCACCCTCGACTCGCATCTGGCCAAGAGATACCGCAAGATTCATCTCATTCTTCATCTCGAAGCCCTCTGGCTCGTCAAACTTTTCCATTTCCATCTTACACTTCCCTACTCGCTAGATCAAGATGGCAGAAACCCAGCGGCAAGCTCCCCTTCTGAAAAATAGTATCAAGACTGACACTTTCAGAAACGCCCCTCGCGGCTTTGGATCCAGAAACCCCACTCGACCTTGCTTCTATTTCAAGCAGGGGAAGACTTGCAAATTCGGTAACCGCTGCAAGTTCTTGCATGACCCTCCTGTCCCGTTGCGAACCCCCCAGCTTGACTTTCCCGACCGCCCCAGCGCTGCTCCCGATGGAAAACTTCGACAGTGGAAGAGACTCCTGAACCTGGGGGATTTGGGTTGGAACTCGCCAGATTTGACAACTACTGCTGTCAGCCGATTCTTCCAGCTAGGCCTCGAAATGATGGACGGCGACATTGACGCTGTGCAGGATGTCATAAAGCTTCTTGCCAAGGACGCCGGGCTGGCGTTCACCCGGGCCCTGGCTGATGTTCATATTATGCGGGCTGACAGTTCATGCAAGACCACTCTCTGGGAGACTGAGGTCAAACCTCTCTTTAGCCTCATCACACACCCTCGAGTGGTGGACTCGGCCGTCTTGGAGCAGCAAGTTGCGGACGTGTTCAATTGCATACTGGGGATTGAAGGTCAACGCATGACCAAAATCTTCAACTTCATCATTTACCTTGTCACTGAGTCCTCGCTTTCTACGCAAAGTGATTCCCGGATGGAGGTACTTGAGCTTTCTCTTAGCGTGCTGTCCAAAATAATCGACTGCAACACCAGAAATATCGTCAACTCGGAGTGCGAAAAGCTTGTCTCGCTCTTTGCTGAGATTGTAAAGAACGACCCAGGTCAGGAAGACGGGTTCTCTCGCTTACAAGCCACCAAATATATAGACTACATGCAACAACGATTGGACACTGGTAAAAGCATTCCAAACTTGGACCCTGGTCATCGTGTCTTATTCACAAGGGAAGACTTTGTGCTCCGACAGGACTTGCCAGGCACACTGTCTGCTGATGGACCTCGCCACAACAACGACCACGTCGACATTACCAAGATCAAAATCATGCCTACCTACGATGAAGTCGTTTCACCTCGTGGCGAATATCTGCCGACCAACAATCCATCTAGTTGGCACGCCAAGGGAATTCGTGGCCGCCTTGATCGAGAGTTTCGCCTCGTTAGAGAGGACACGGTTGGCCAACTCCGAGACGCTGTGCGCGACATACTTGAGCTTGCCCGAGATCCTAAACACCGCAAATCCCGGCAGTCTAACACTCTCAGAACGTATACTTACGAAAACCCTGTTACTATTGATGTTGGCCTCCACCGTATCGGGGGACTAGAGATGTCTATTTGTTGCCATCAGCTTCCAGTCGTTAGAAACCTAAATGTCAAGAAACGAAAAGATTGGTGGACACAGTCCAAGCGGTTACAAGCGGGAGCGCTCGTATGCCTGTTCGATATCAGCGGTTCGATGCTATTCTGTGTCGTATCTGACACCACGATGAGGTCTAAAGACGATAAAGAGGCTCGGAAAGTTGACCATGGCGATGACGAAGATCAAGCTACTACTAATCAAGTGAGAACTCTTTCAGACGATCCAGACTTTCTCTTTGTCAATCTCAAGCTTGTGGACCCGACAACAAGCGAAATAAGTCAGGCCATGAGATGGTACCGGAATATCAAATCTTATCCACGGAGGTATCTGGCCGAGTTTCCTGGAGTTTTGCTTGACTCGTTTAAGCACAGTCTATTGGCCCTTCAGAAGATGCACGAAAGGCCCAACATCCCTTTCGCAAATCTGTTAGCGCCTAAAGAAGACTCGCCATTTGATGCGGACATTGAGTTACCGCAGTATGCAAGAAAGTCGGGGTTTACTTTCGATCTAAGCTGCATAAGTAACGACAATTCTCCTCTCACCGTTGACCCCCGGTCACCAATAAGCCCTCAGGAGCTCTCACTCAAGTCCAGTCTCGACCCGACACAGTCTGCTGCTCTGTTAAACACTCTAACGAGAGGGCTATCCCTGATTCAGGGGCCCCCAGGTACGGGCAAGAGTTATACTGGTGAGAAGATCATCAAAGTTCTCCTGGGGAGTAGAAGAAGAGCAAATCTTGGCCCAATTCTATGTGTATGCTACACTAACCACGCTTTGGATCAACTCCTTGAGCACCTCCTTGACGATGGAACGAAAAGAATCATTCGAATTGGATCTCGATCCAAATCGGAACGACTCCAAAACCTGAACTTGCGCCACGTCACCAAAGGAATGTCTCTCACCAAGTCGGAGAAACGCGGTCTCTGGGAGGCGGAAAATGATATCCGCGAACACGTTCAAGATGGGAAAGATCTACTCAAAGAACTTGCTGACTGCCAATCATGGAAGGCCATCAAGAACTTGTTAGCTTCGGATTATCCTAGACAACATGCGGAGCTTTTCGGAGAGGATCATGACGGATGGCAGACGGTCATTCACCAGCCAGAAATGGTCATTGATCGATGGCTTCAAAGCGGGCAATACAATGCAACAAACCCCAGACCACTTGAGCACTTGAAATGCGCTCAATTAAGCACTTTGACCAACCACGAGCGAACTCTACTCCATCGCCACTGGATCAAGGCAGTCAGAGACCCGATCATAGCCAAACTCGCTAGGATCAATCAATATTACAACGACGCGGTCAGACACAGGGACGAGATCCGCGGCGACGCTGATTTGCGCTGTCTCAACGATGCAGATATTGTCGGTGTCACAACAACTGGCCTAGCGAGGAACTTGAACCTCCTTAGAAAGTTGCGATGCAAGGTCATGCTCTGCGAAGAAGCCGGCGAGGTTCTCGAGGCACATATCCTCACTGCACTCTTACCCTCCATAGAGCATGCTATCCTGATCGGTGATCATTTGCAGCTTCGTCCTCAGATACAGAACTACGACCTACAGAGTACGAACCCTCGTGGTAAACAATACTCACTCGACGTGTCTTTATTCGAGAGACTGGTTCAGCCCCCGCATGGTACTGACCTGCGGATCCCCTACAGTATGCTGGAGACTCAGAGACGGATGCACCCCTCGATTGCCGAGTTAGTTCGCTCAACCTTGTATCCGTCCCTTAATGATTCAGAGGCTGTAGCGGAGTACCCACAAATCGTAGGTATGAAGCGGCGTCTATTCTGGTTTCACCATGAGCAGCCTGAAAATACGGACGAGAACAACAGCTCCCTGAGCACCTCCCGGTCTAATAGCTTCGAGGTCGATATGACCGCTGCTCTGGTCTCCCACCTCTCCCAGCAAGGCACGTACCGACCGGGTGATATCGCCGTTCTGACGCCATATCTTGGACAGCTACAGCTTTTGCGTCGTAGGATGGAATCCATGTTCGAGATCTATGTCAACGATCGGGATCTAGATGAACTCGAGGCCGCTCAGGATGAGAATATTGGCACCAACAGACCACGTGGTGTTCCCCTAAGTAAAACAACTCTTCTCAAGAGCGTTAGAGTTGCGACTGTCGATAACTTCCAGGGGGAAGAAGCCAAAGTCATAGTGATATCCTTGGTCCGCAGCAATCCTCAAGGAGACTGTGGCTTTCTTAAGACAAAGAACCGCGTCAACGTTCTTTTGTCTCGCGCCAAGCATGGAATGTACATCATTGGAAACGGAACCACGTACGAAAAGGTTTCAATGTGGGCAGATGTCATGAAGACACTGGCTTCTGGGCAGAACATGGGCACAAAGCTCGAGCTGCAGTGTGCCAGGCATCCACATACCCCGATATTTGTGTCCCATCCTGACCACTTCTTGCAGTTCTCGCCGGAAAGCGGATGTAAGCTTGCATGCGACAAAAGGCTGTTCTGTGGACACCCTTGCACCGGGAGATGCCACTCAGATACTCTGCATCGTGCTATTAAGTGCCTGTCACCCTGTCCACGTCTCAAAAAAGGATGTAATCACGCTTGCCCTCTTCGATGCGGAGACCCTTGTCACGCCAAGTGCCTGGTCAAACTTGAGAATACTATTCTGCTCCCTTGCAGGCATCGCTTGTCCTCACCTCGATGTTGGGAAGCCCAAGATCCGGCAACTGTCCTTTGCATGGAAATGGTTACGAAGAGTGTCCCAGGCTGTGAGCATAAAGTGCGTGTCAAATGTCACCAAGATGTCACTGCTGCCGAGTACATATGTACTTCCGCCTGCGGGAATTATCGCACCTGTGGACATAGCTGTACCAGTAGCTGCTTCCGCTGCAACACACGTAAAGACGGAAAGATCACGGAACAAAACCACGGCATTTGCAACCAGCGCTGCGGCCGGAAGTACTCGACTTGTCAACATAGCTGTTCTCAGAGCTGCCACGGTGATGTACCCTGTCAGCGATGTATGGACCGATGTGAAGTACGGTGCAGTCACTCGAGGTGTAGCAAGGCTTGCAGCGAGCCTTGTGATCCTTGTGCGCAGGCAACCTGTGAGTCGAAATGTGCTCACTCCAAGTGTACGGCCCCATGTGCGGCTCCTTGCAACTGGGTGCCTTGCTCTTTGAGGTGCGAGATGATGCTCGACTGCGGTCATCAGTGTAAGTGACTTTCCATGATCTGCGCTCTCATTTCCTTGCTAATTAGTGTAGGCCCATCTCTTTGCGGAGAAGTTTGTCCGTCTTCGAAATTTTGTCAATTTTGCGCCACAGATGAAGTCAAGTCTGTCTGTGTTGACTTCCTCGAGATGAAAGAGTATAAAGAGATAGATCTCAACCAGGAACCCTGCATCTTCCCAGACTGCGGCCACTTCCTCACTGTCTCATCCATGGATGGTCAGATGGATATGGCATCAGAGTACAAGCTCAACGCTAATGGCCTCCCTGAACTGATACTACGAAGCTCAGAACCCTTTGCTATGGAAAATAAGGATGTCAAAAATTGTGCGACATGTCGTGGACCTCTCCGTAACGTCTCGAGATACGGCCGCATTGTGCGCCGGGCTATGCTTGACGAGGCTACTAAGAAGTTTATTTCATGGTCTAATGCCGAGTATCATTTACTTGCCTCAAAGCTCATTTCTGAGCAAGAGGGTCTTGCTGCCATGCAACCGACAGCCCTCCGGGATCCAAAGTCCGAGGCAGCCGGGAGCTTGACAATCGGAGGCTTACGACAGAGGCAGCTACAGTGCTTGAGAGGATACATCGATAAAAGATACGATTCTATTCTGAAGGTGCGGAAGGACATCACGTCGTATACTGTCAAAGTTCAAAAAGAAGAACAGCCATTCCAGCGCGTTGCAGACCTGGTAAGACACGCCAACCTTCACCATGGTAGGCGGAACGATTTTCGTTATGACGAATCTGTCATTCAAGCGAAAGGATCGCTTCTAGCTTCTACCTTGCTCCTGAAGTGCGACGTGTTGATTCTCTCTGATTTCTTTCGACTCTTGCTTAACCCAAAATCAGATCTGGCTAAGCCGGATGTTAAGCTCGATTTATCGCCCTTCATGCACGATTGCGGCCTTTTGATAGAAAGGGCAAAAAAGGCGGTTTACCCACGCGAAGAGGCTCAGGGTCATATATTTTCTGCTCAGCTGTGTGCCTTCTCCCGTTCGCTAGTCTCTACACCATCCAAGTTCTCAGTACCTGGAACTCAGCCACTATCGCCAACCCCTACATGCGATCCTGATCCTCTGGATAAATTGCGAGATCAAGGCCTCGATCATGTTCACCAGGCGAGAGCAATTCTGACAGCGAACCAGTCTGCAAAAGCCCTCAAGAATGACATCGACGTTGCCGAGGAAGCTTTGAACGGAGGGGTGTATCGTCCCGTCACAGCCGAGGAGCTTAGACAAGTCTACGCGGCATCGATGGGAGAGCTGTCCGGCACAGGACACTGGTACACCTGCCCGAATGGTCACCCATTCACTATCAATAACTGCGGCATGGCGATGGAAGAGGCGCCATGTCCAGAGTGTGGTGCTCGTATTGGTGGGCGGAATCATGTGTCGGTTGAAGGGGTAAGGCATGCGGTCGAAATTGAAGAGATTGCGAGGGAGATTAATGGTGTTCGACTGTGAGTTGATATGTCGAACCCACCATTTCTGCCGGCTTGGCTTTGCCAACTCTGCCGAATTTATGTATTTGGTACTACTACGGAGTAATAAAGTTAATTCTTTTTGTCAATCTTATCTAAGTATCTATCTTTCAATCCAATCTATGTTTGTATACCAAAGCTGTTAGTAGCCTTATAGTAGCTTCAATAGCGGATTAATCGACGCCTAATAAGTACAGTAGAATACGTAATGTAAGTAGCGTTTAAAAAAGTGAGAGGCTCAATATCGTGTGGCTCTCGTTGCTGCTAAGTCGCCACATTTGCCAGGTACCCTTGCACTTTTTTGACAAACCCCTGATTAATCTAATGCTATGCACTAAAAGCCCAACCGTATCTCCTCAATAGTGGAGTGGACTCTTGAACAGTATTTGTGAACCATAGCCAAGAAGAAGGTAATAAGGGCGGAAAGGTCCCGCGGATTTACAGTATGAATGCTCAACTCGCCTACTTCGTTGCAATACGAAGCATGCGAATAGAAAAGTGCCACTTTGCCCATCATAGGCAAGCCACTTCATTACGACTCCTTTTCAAATTCTGGGTTAAGTACGAATTTAGGTGGCGAGCCTCTCACTCTCTAATCTACGGCGAGTTCAGTTGATCTCGTCAAACCGTTGTGGATCTGGCCTTGCTCTTTTTCCCTAGTTAATCGCTTTTCTCCTTGTTTACAACCCAAACAACGAATCGAAAGAAGCGACGAGATTACTCAAAACTTGAAGTAGAAATTGATCGATCCTCAGATTTGACGCAAAATATCCGGTCTGGTTTGGACTGGTTTGGGCAAAGACCTCAATTGAACCAGCGTATACTTGCAGTCGCTCGATATAAGGTCCGATCCTCTACATGCCTCGTAGCCGCTTATTGCTTGCCTGGTCCTTTTGGGGCTGTTCAGCATCGTCCCAAATATCGTCAATCGCGGTGGCTCTTTGAAGCTGACTACACAGTTTCTGATCTTTGATTCCATTCAGAAAATCAGCTTTGGCCTTTTCAAAGATCTCGCTTACTTGGTCGGTCGAACTGGACGCCATGGTGATTTGTCGCTTTGAGGGGTCATGGATAAGCACAGGAGTTGGATGAGGGGAGATGAACAATTTTCTGAGAGCCTCGTTATGTCGGGTACGTCAGACTGCAATTTGGGATCGCCAGTTTTCTCACCGCCTGACGAGGCAGACTTTCCAATCAGGCTCTGGGTGAGGCAGACTGCATCATGCAGCCCAAGCCACCAACATAAACCCGGCCCCAAATCAGCTGATCTGAGAGAATACTTCTTATTTCCTGCTGTATAGATATATATATACTGTGGATAGTCGGAGACTTGTATGTTTCAAAAATTCAATTACCAATGCTTAACTAACATATATAGTATAGATAACCCAGCCATATATGCGGATATCTCTCCAAGGTTCTGATCCATATATGCTTCTACTGTAAGAAATCAAAGCATGTAGATACACTTCCAGAGGCACTAGAAGAAAGCCACGCCAGTTCTACTTTTAAGAAAATCCGGTCCTATACTGTTGCGTCTTTGGACACCACGTCGAGTCAGCTGTCAAGATTACCGTGTTTGATCAAAGTGAGCGGATGAAAGGAATTATAGTTCGAAGGTTCTGTGATACAACAAGTCCAAATGCAGCTCAGAATGCAGGGAACACAGCAGAGAACACTACCACGTGAGATTGGTTCGTAAGCATCGGCGTAGAATTATCAAAACATGAACAGTAACTTCAACATCTACCCCGAGCTCTCCGGAGCCAAGGTGTTCAAGAGCGGACGTAGACGCTGGAGGGCGCAATGAAGTCCTTGAAAACAATGGTTCGACAAGCAATGAACAAGAACAAGGTATCTAACACTCCACCGGTCTGCCAAAAGCAGAGCCTAGCGCCTCGTGATCGAATCTAACGGTGAGACCAAGACCTCACCTCGATCCCGGTGCCGCATCGTCCCCTCCTCAAACGACCGGATCAGCCCTTGGATCTTGTGTTGAACAGGCCCGAGCCTGCTCACCCACTGCGGTTTCCGAAGCAGGCCGAAAGTGAAGAGTAGAGCGCCAGCAAGTGCACCGACTTTAAACATAGCAGATGATACCTTGTGCGGAAACGAAAAGGCAAGAATGGAGCACGCAAACGTCCTGGGCTTGGTGTCAGCTAGAGAGACCACGAGGGTCGAAGAAACCTTACCATGCGGCTGCGCCTGGAGAGACGGTTCTCCCTGGAGGCTTCTCTTGTTCCTTGGCCTTGTCAAGGATCTCGTCCAGCACTGTCAGATCCCGCACCGCGCTGTCATGCGAAATCTTCAAGAGCCAGACATTCCTCTCTGCTTCGGAGCCCTCGCGGGTAGACACTTCTGAGAGTCAGTTAGCCAAGCACCCGAAGCCCAGGTATCCTGAAGCAACATACCTTGCGACCGGCTATACGCGTTGAGCTCAGTGCTGGACGTTGGAAGACGATCCAGGCACTCAAAATACTGGTTTATGTAGCGATTTGCCGATCGCCTGTAAACCTCAAACAGCTCAAAGATATCGCAGCCGCTCTGGTTCGCCGAGTCTGCGTTCCAGGATGGCACACCAGAGGTCCCTTTGGCTCCGACTGTTTGCTCACGAAAGCTAGCGAGAGCGGTACTCTCGTCCGCTGCGAAAGTATTCTTATCCATTCTGTCCCCTCTGGTGTTGATTTTTATTGAGATTGGGATGGAAGATGTGGCCACAGCCTGATATTTTCTGGGTGCAGCTGAGTTGACCCTTTTCAAGGCCCTGTCCGACCAACAGATGACAAACATTGTTTGCCTGAGGCCAGATTGTGTCAGCAACAGCACACCATCTGCCCTTGATTGGCTGGTTGGTTATGCCCCCTGTATTCCTAAGGTAGACCACAACCAAGACGAAGCGCTGTGTTCAGCTCATGTCGCAAGTGCATGCCAAGGTTGCACATCATGACAGTTTCCCCTGTCAATGGAGTTGCGCTGAGACACGTCATTCGTCTGGAGTGACCATGTTCCCAGCCAGCCCCCAACGAGGCGGTTTCTGGCGATTTCAGTTGCCGCTTTGTCTTGTCTCTTTGGCGCCCTCTCCCGAGAGCCTGATTTCCCTGGGTTAGAATTGATAAATCCCGCGTCCCGGTCTCTCAGTGATCCATAAGCCATTGTTGTTTCCCTCCAGATTACGGAACCCAACCTCCTGCGAACTCTGGCCTGGCTCTGCCCTGTTCTTCGTTCACACAGCCAGCAATGGGGCGTTGGTCTGCCTTGATAGGACTCGGGCCCAGTTCTAGAGAGGACCTACGGGTCACTATCCGCCTGCAGGTTTGGCACTACAGCGAGCGTGGACGATGCCCCGAGTTCAACAACGGGCTTGCCCGTCTGTTCTCCCCCGAGGCTCTCGGAAATCTGAATCACTGGATTCCTCACCCGGCTGAGGTGGTCGAACCCGATGATATCTCGATTCGAGATGACTACGTCCCGGTGGAGGTGGGTTCAATCACTCTTTGGTCAAATGCACTGCTTCAGGGATGCTGACTTAGAAGGTCGACTTTGTACACCACGTCGCCACGTACAATAACCCTCAGGGGAATCCCGAGTCTGGGGCTCGTGATGTCTTCAAGAAGTTCGCTCCACCGATCGTATACGATTACTTCGTCTCCAAAATACAAAACCCACCTCACGCGATGAATATCTACGCAGTTGCCAACGGTGACGAGATGACAGAGGAGCACATCAAGATGAAGTATGCGCATAGCTACTTCTTCATTCCGCTGGAGCTTCGGCTCGAGCGGTTTATCAAGCCCGCTATGGTCCGCCAGGAGGACATCATAATGAACATGTGAGCACGGATTCTATCCTATGCGGGCTAGCCACTGACGTGGAGCAGATTGCGGGTAGGGGCCGACTCTCTCCCTATATTAGGGTCGTTGCTCCTCACCTACATGGCTCACCAGGGCGCAAAGATCCCAGAGGGAACAAATTTTCACGCTATCTCCATGGAGACTTTGAGTCAGCTTTCGTCCAAACTGCCCTGGTTGAAAGATATGCTCGACAACGTGAGTGGCTCGTTTTCGTGCCTGGCCACGATACTAATATTCGAGTCAAGTTGAAGAACAAGGATGAGGACGGCACATCTGAGGACACACCCACTATTAGCGAGCCGCTTGTTCTCTTGGGTAATGCATCAACCTCATTTGGGAAGCTCCGTGAACTCGCCGGTGGGCTGAAACCCAGACTCGAAAGATTATCAAGTGGAGAGGGTAAGTCCCTAAATTCTCAGCCTTCATAGCCAAGGCTAACATATTTACCAGGTCTCACGAATCAAGGGATCGCCAGAACGATACTTGACCTGCGCCAGGCTACAATTCATCTCTCCGAGTACAACCAGGCCATGGTGAGCTTCCATGACGAAGAAATCGACAAGTGGAATGCAAGAACCAGCCGTCATGAAAGACTCTTCTACCGCGCTGGGATCGCTACGCTTGGGTTCACAGTACTTGCCGCCCTGGCTTTTTGGAAACCAGAGCTCGCCGACCTTCTCGCCACTACACTAACTGAAACCCGTCCGCTGAATGATGTTGTTGTCTCAGCCGGCCAGTTTGTCGGGGTGGAAGGTGCTGCTACTTCAGGCCTTGCCACGATCTATCAGTACAAGGAGAAGAGCAAAGCGCTTGCCGCGCTTGGTGATGCTAAGAAAAGAGATAGTGCCGGCCGGGTCGCCCTGGAAGGAGTCCTCGTGGCTCTCCGTCAGACCCAGGCCACCCTGGCCTTGGTTTACATTGTGCAGGTGATGCGACAGCCCATCAGATGTATGGGAGATGAAGAGCTAGAAAGGGCGGTTAAGATGCTAGGGGGCGACTTGCAGTATCTGCAGGACGCAACCTATAGCCAAACCCTTATACAGGACAGATTGGGCAATCTAGTGCAAGCAAGTATCGACCTGGATACGGAGTACCAGAGAACCATGAATGCCATGAATCTTGTGATGGATACAGTGGGGAGGGTGGTTGACTAAAGGAGCGAGATCCGAGTCGGTACTAGGAGATTTACTGTTGTTGATTACCTTACCTGTAAGGGCTTTCATAAATTTGTTCAACTAGTAGGGTATTTGCAAGTTAACTTGAGTTTATATTAATAACTAACCCATTTAAGGCTGTAAAATCACTCTAGGACTTAAGCATATAACTATCAAGGGAATTAAAAATCGTAGTGTTTTTCGTTAATTGCTACTGCGCAGTTGAGGTTCTACTTCAATATACGAAATAACTGTCTAGTTTTTTATCTTTGCTTATGCCATAAGTCCTTTACGATCCCAGAAATAACACCCTTTACATTTTGGTTCTCCTTCTGAAGGGTTCGTGAGCCAGATCCTTGAACCTCTAGAGCCAGTGAAAATAATTCCTCGTCATGCCGCTGAAACTTTTTCTTTGAGTCTCGGATTATTCATAAAAGTGTCGTTGATAGATCCACCAAGCTGGTGTCTTTTGCACTTGTACTGCGTCAAGAGTCCGTCTACGGCTGCTCGCAGAACTGAATGGGGCATGAGGGTTAAACAAGCGCTTAATCTTCTTTTCAAGGTGCGATGAGATCTTACAAGCGAAACTTTTATATAGTATATTCACCTTCATAAAGACTAAAAATTGAATTGATGAGCTTAGACTTTATCAACGATCCACGGTGATGAAGAGATTTAGCTTTTTACAAACACCACGTATCAGGCTATCAACTCGCGATGATACACTCAAAAGCACATTTGAAGTGAAAGTTTTGTTCTTGTTACATCCCTTTGTCTCTCTACTGGAGCTGCTTTCGATATGTCTCCAAATCAACAACAGACCAAACCCAGTGAATCTTGCCCTCATCAAGCCAATACATGACATGCTCATGAAACTTGACACTCTTCCCATTAGGCTCAGCTCCAGCCCATGCCTTGACAGGAACTCCAGTAAATTCCAGTCTAGCCGCAACTCTCCCCGCATCCTTATCGACGATGAGATCTTGAATGTCAAAGTACAATCCTTGAATTGCACTTTGACTACCTGAAATTAGAGATATATACTCCGCGATAGTCTTCCTCACGGTATTATGCGTCACTACCGGCTGACAGAACTTGTTAAAGTTTGCCTCCGTGGTCTTATCGTTGATGCTCTTGATGTACTCGCGATACAGTGCCGCAAGGTCAAGAGTTGTAGGTTTCAGTTCTTCCAACGTCGAAGGAGTTGTAGTTTGTTTTGCAGCGCGGGAGTCAACGTCTTTGAGTCGCTTGAGAGTTGCCAAGCGACCTTCGACGAACCATGTGAGGATAACCTCCTGGCACTCATACCGTTCACCATCGGGAAGTGTTTCGGTCTTGATGACTCGCCCAGCAACGGCTTGGGCGTTTACGTCAACCACACAGCTATCGAGTTTCACTGAGACTCCACTGGCGGCATGTAGATTTGCGATGAAGTTATCGCGCGGCTGAGATGTTGTGTCGATCACCATACTCGGCTGAAATAAGGATTCTAGAGTTTCCCATTTCGTCTCATTTCGAGCGTTGAGGATAGACTTGAGAAGATCAATAAGCTCAGATCGTGATTTCACAGAAGTCATTGTGAATGTTCAATAATAATATCTAATAGTATGTTGAAAGAAGCAAGTTGTTCACAGTCTTCGAAGAAGCGGAAGTTCCTTTTATACCTGGCTTGGCTTGTTGACAATGACGCCCTTCGAGAATCCTTCAGCATTAGTCATCAAAAACCTGGCTTTGCAACCTCAGTCCATGCTCAATGTTCAACCTGAAGATATTGATTCCTTCGCTGACAAACCCTGTAATAAGATTTATCAAGTAAAACAAGAATCCTGGCTATGCGGGCAGATATACAAACCACTCATATACAGCGCTAACAGTGGTTAGGCGAGAACTTGTGTTCTTTGCTGCCGATTTATCAACAACGTATTAAGAGCCTCAGGGAGATATGATTACTTTGTAGCTTCCACACTTCGATCCTTGCTACTACATGTACTCACTCTTGCAAAGGTCTCATTGATGCCAGGAAAAGGGGGGAACTTGGGTTACATTGCGAAGCTGGACTTGCTGGAGCGCAATAGTACCTTTATCTTTATCAAATAAGTAAAGAATTGAAGGATGTAAATTCCTGTGTGGCCTCTTCTTCGTGCTTGGAGGTGCCAACGTGTTTAGGCGATATAACAAGTTCGAAGTTAATGAAGAATAGATTATTGTTTCCCCATGGATAGCGACTCCATGCTCGGATTTCCCAGCTTCCATTGGAGAAGCTAGAACAAAGACTCTTCTGAACAATGCGATGAATAGACTGAACATCTGAAGAGGAACATATAAAGCTTCGACATAAATTAGTTGACAACACTGGCAGTCGAGACCTTGGCCACGGTGTCCGGCTAAAATTCAACTGCATCACGATCGATGTGACTTGCGCCAGTTCACGCCAAGAATTCTGCATATTACCTAGCAGCCCGGCCACACGATATTCTAGGCTTGACTTTGGCCAATCCTAGCCCATGTAAATCTCAATCTACGGCTGACAGAAGACACTGCGGCCATACTCACGTATAGCATGGCAAAGCAGGATAGGCTCATAGGGACGTTGGAATCGAATCTCCAGCGCTTGACTCGATGCCTTTAGAAGTTTAGGGAATCTGTGTGAAATTGACGAAGCCATGGATCTTCTGCATTCATCTATTTCTAGGCCTCTCAGCTCTTTTGTGCCTTCTATCAGCGTATAGCAAGGTTTCGGTACATTAGAGTCTACAATAAGGTTGTCCATGAGGCCGTGAAACGCGACAAAAGTGCATTGGACAAATATCGTCGAAACCCATCCACAAAATGGCGACGCTACTGGCAGCAGAGGCGAAAGCAACTAGTCAAGGCCCAGATCTATCACGGTCAATCAGACTGGTGTCATATCACTACTTCAAAGTCTGCAAACCTTACGGGGTCTATCGATTGTCAAGAATGTTCGAGCGGAAGAGAAAGCCCAGAGGCTTGCCTGTTGTGTCAGAGTTGCATTACGAGACAGGCATACACGGAGACATTGACGGTAAAGCGCGATGTGTGGTCAATGCCATCTAGCCACAAACATCAGACAGCCAAGAGCCGCCGCCGAACACTCAAGCCTTTGAACCGCCGCGCTAGGAGACTTCTGAGCCAGACAGTCAGCCAGGCCGTCGATAAGTTTGAGATAATGCGGATTATGCGAAGGCTAAAGATTGGGAAGGCCGTTGGACCAGATGGCATTGCCAATGAGGTTCTTCGGACACTTATCGATGTTCTCCCTCCTTACCTCGAGCGTTTGTTCAATGCTTGTTTGAGACTGAGGTATCACCCCCGGCTCTTCAAGCATTCAATTACCGTTATGATTCCCAAAGGAGGCGGTAAGCCGCACCACCTCCCGGGAAGCTGGCGGCCCTTGGCCTTGTTACGTTGTGTTGGGAAAATCCTTGAACGAGTCGTCACGAATCGACTTCAGGAGCTCGTGATTCATTGCAACCTTCTCCCAAGGACTCAATACGGTATGACGGGGAAATCTACGACCACAGCCCTCCAGTTCCTTTTGAACCCCAAAGAGTTATATCTCAATTCTGAGCATCGATATTAAAGGCGCCTACGACAGAGTGGACCGCGAAAAGCTACTCGAGATTCTAATCGACTTCGGTATACCTGAGTGGTTAGTGGAATTTGTCGCCTCGTTTCTCAGTAACCGCAGCACCGTTGTAAAGCTTCCAGGTCTGACCTCGAAGCGATATTGAATCAACATTGGCATTCCACAGGGCAGTCCTCTATCCCCGGTTTTGTTCCTATTCTACACTGCACCCCTGCTCCGCATGGTGTCGGAACATGCCTGGGGTCCGAGGCTCCCAGCTGGCTCAAGTCTGTGCAATTCTACTGTTTTGCATTTGTCGACTACACTTACATCATGGCTGTGTCTTCATCCTATCGCACCAACTGCAGAGCTTTGGAGTTTGCTCATGAAGAGATTCTCAAATGGGCGAGACCAATGGGTGTTACATTTTCGACTAGGAAGTACCACTTGATGCATTTCAAGCCTCCGTGGAGTCGCGACCCTGACTGCAGACTTACTGTCAATATTGAAGGGTTCGATACGAAAAATGAGCCTGTCGATGAGCTCAAAATTCTCGGGGTCATTGTCGATCGTCGCTTGCGATGGACAGCGCACATCGCCGAGGTAAGTTAAGACTCGAGCCTCACCCCGACATGTATCTAACAAATTGCCGTTACATAGATCGAGGCCAAAGTCGAACGCCAGCTAGCCATCTTGACCCGATTCTCCGGTTCTGTTTGGGGGACCCCTCTCCTGGGCCTGGTCACACTCTACGCAACCAAGATACGCTCGACAATTACCTACGCTTGCCCCGCGTGGTTCATTTACGGTGACTACGAAAGTCTTGACTTGTGCTTGTCTGGACTGGACGAGATTAAGTGGGCCAAAGAACATGGAGAGGGGAAGCCGAATTGGAGCTTCCCCAAGTACAATCTCGACAGGCTCAAGAAGCTGCAGTACAAGTGCCTGCTGAGAATCTCTGGAGCTCTCAAAGGCACATGCGCCAGGGTTCTTGAGAAGGAGCTTGTCATCGATGATATTGAAGTGACGCTAACACGACATGCAATGACACACCGAGCCATGATTCTTGATACACCTGAGTATGAGTTCTTGGCGACAGTCCGAAGCGACCTTACACAGAGCGGCACGGTCACCAGAAGCAAACGGCATCCCTTCGAGGTCGTGGACAACCAAGCGCGACTCCTTCGAGATACGGGTCACAGAGAGATGATGCGCAAGTACGGTGTCGCCTTCGGTGAGCAGTTTTGGAAAAACCCCGTTGATCGCCTCGTCACCATTCGCTTGATTGCACGTCGACGTGCGACTGCTGCCAGCTGCAAAAGATGGGATGAGTATCGCCGAGGGCGAGCACATCCAACACGACACAAACCCGCGGCGCTTATCGAGAACTGGGGGCTCGACAACCGGAAGCGATACGAGGGCCTTTCGCGTGCTCAATCTACCATGTTGATACAATGTCGGACAGAGAAGATTGGACTCAACTATTACCTATATAAGAGAAAGGTAAGCAATATTACCAGCCCACGTGCACAATTCCTCCCCTGCTAACGCGTAGCTTCTTTTTAGAGGGCCACAAGCTGGGAATGCCCTTGCGGGACGGGTAGACAGACGGTATATCACATGTTTATGCATTGCGAGCGCCTCTTTCATGCCAGAGATATTCTCATCGAGGGCTTGAGGGACGACTTCGAGTTTTTAAAACTTATGATCGACCACGCGGATATTGCCACCAAGTGGGCAATCATTTACTTCGACCTTGCGCAATACAAATGGCCAAAAGATCACCGCTATACAATGTATACCAAGAAGAAGTACGACCCCCTCTTCGAGGGAACTTAATGTGATTTTGACTGTGTTTATTCATGGTGAGCGTGTCTTTTACCCATTGCATTTGGCGTCTTCAGTAAGGCTGACACTAACTCTCGAGCAGCCACGTGTGACTTCGTCAGTGGCCATGTCTGGGGGATTAAGCTTTTTTATTGAAGTCTATCTCCTCATCCTGAAAGCTAGATGTGAGTGAGTCCGCCTGTATCTGGGACCAATTCTGACAACATTGCTGATGCAATGATTGGACGATCGGTCCTTTGTGAGCGCTGCTTGCGATCTTTGTGTAGCTTGCTGATTGCTAACTTATATAGCTAGTTGCCTAGTCCTTATTTTCTCGCACTTCTGTGTACTCGACGAGCAAGCTTTGCAGCCACAGCTCGCTGCTTCTGTATGTCCTTGAGCTACTGATGGTACATGTAAAAGACTAACCCTTGACAGCAAGCTTGTCAAGAAGATCCTGTCAGAGGAATCTTCTGTTTCTTCTTCAACCCTCTTAGTAAGGTCTTTTAGCTTGCCTATTTGGTGATTGAGGAATTGCTGTTCCCTGGAATCTCGGCCGAACTGAAAGCGAAGATGGCAGCAGCCAAAGACCACCAGTCGTAAGTCTTGTCCCGGATCTGTCTATGGCACGATTCTGATTAGTTTGTCGCTGTAGTGAGCCTGGTGAGGTCGCCCTCCCTACTGTTTGGTATCATGGAAGGGACAAGATGCTTGTCAGATCTCTTAAAGAGGTTTTCAACGAGCATCCAGAGCAACCTGCATTGTATATCTGACAGGTCCGCGAAAGCCCAGCTGGTAGGTTTGCACCCATATTCTTGGTGGATTATACACTGACACATAAATAGTCCTCGTAATTCCGCCGCAGTTCGGGACGGCCAGCAGGTGCTTGGAAAGCAATCCTTCCACTGAGAAGTAAGTGAACTCTGAGCAGCCAGCCTGGGAATCAGCCAAACTAACCAGCGCAATCAGGTGGCATTTTTGTGGTTTTGTGGTTTTGTGGTTTTTTTTGTGTGAGAATTTCTTCTGCTCTAGCAATGAGGGATCAGGGTAAGTCATGCCATGAGCCTGGTCTGTTCCTTCAGCAATGATACTAACTTGTGCCCGGTCTGAGACGGCTTCTTATACCTCCAGCAGCTGTCAATAAGGTCACTGATTGAGTCATCACAAAAGCATATTATTCTGCTTTTAATTGAGAGGCTTATCTTTATTGAGGCTATGCGCATATTGCCTTCTAAAAGCTAAAGTTAAATGGGATTTTTCAGTGTGGTGGCTTGATATACCTCGCTGAGGCGTCATAAGCTTTAAGTATTAATCAATAAATCTGCAATGCGACGCGAAACCAAAGTTTACCGAATAGTGTGAAGTGGAGGTGTGGTGCGAAACTCTAAGAATGAGTCAGTGATGCCTTAGATACTTAGCGGGCAAAGCCTAAGGTACAGTGGGTCGGCAAAAGTCCCGACACATGG